>CAUYRH010017235.1:0-36215 GCA_963574655.1 Perodicticus potto
AGTGCCTATAGTCCCAGCTACTTGGGAGGTGGAGGCAAGAGACTCGCTTGAGCCCAGAAGTTGGAGGTTGCTGTGAGCTGTGATGCCACGGCACTCTCTCCAGGGTGACAGCTTGAGACTCTGTCTCAAAAAAAAAAAAAAAAAAGAGAAAAAGAAAAAAGAAATTTAATTTTAATATATTTTAATATGTAGGAATTTTAAATGTTCATACATAGAAAGGGTGCCCCAAAAATGTATACACATTTTAAAAAAGGAAGAAACTGTATTAAAATTATAATTATAGGCCGGGTGAATTGGCTAACGCCTATAATCCTAGCACTCTGGGAGGTCAAGGCGGGTGCATTGCTTGAGCTCATGAGATCGTGAACAGCCTGAGCAAAAAAAAAAAAAAAAAAAAAAGCACCCGTCTCTACTAAAAATAGAAAAACTGAGGCAAGAGGATTACTTTAGTCTAAGAGTTGGAGGTTGCTGTGAGCTATGATGCCATGGCACCCTACCCAGGGTGTAAGCTTAAGACTCTTGTCTCAAAAAAAAAATTGTAATAATATATATAATAACGTCTGTTACCTTATATATTGCATCTTGTATCTCTCTCTCTTTTTTGGTTTTTTCCATTTTGAGACAGAGTCTCACTCTGTGGCTTCGGCTAGAGTGCTGTGGCGTTAGCCTAGCTCACAGCAACCTCGAACTCCTGGGCTCAAGCAATCCTCCTACCTCAGCCTCCCAGAGTGCTAAGATTACAGGTGTGACCTGCCATGGCTGGCCTCTAATTTCTCTTGTAATTGCAGCAGTCAAATGTGACTTGAGTATTACAATTTTAATACATTTTTTTCCTTTATTAAAATGTGTAGGGCGGCGCCTGTGGCTCAGCGAGTAGGGCGCTGGCCGCATATACCGAAGGTGGCAGGTTCAAACCCAGCCTCAGCTGAACTGCAAAACAGAAATATAGCTGGGCGTTGTAGTGGGCGCCTATAGTCCCAGCTACTCGGGAGGATGAGGCAAGAGAATCGCCTAAGCCCAGGAGTTGGAGGTTGCTGTGAGCTGTGTGACGCCACGGCACTCTACCGAGGGCAATAAAGTAAGACTCTGTCTCTACAAAAAAAAAAAAAAAAGAAGAAGAATGTGTATACATATTTTTGGTACTCTCTCTATATAAATTATATTAAATATGCAAATGAAAATATGTCAACCTTAAAACTAGAATTTAAAATATATTATTAATCATAAGAAAATAGTCTTGGCTGGCTTGGTGCCTGTTGCTCAGTGGTTAGGGTGCCAGCCACATACACCCGGCCTGGCAGGTTCAAACCCAGCCTGGGCCTGCTAAACAACAATGACAGCAACAACAACAACAACAACAACAAATAGCCAGGCATTGTAGCAGGTACCTGTAGTCCCAGCTACTTGGGAGGCTGAGGCAAGAGAATCACTTAAGCCCAAGAGTTTGAGGTTGCTGTGAGCTGTGACGCCATAGCACTCTACCAAGGGTGACATAGTGAGACTCTGAAAAAAAGAAAGAGATCCTCTTCCCTCAGATTCCTAAGTAGCTGGGATTACAAGTGCCTGCCATGACACCTGGCTAGTTTTTCTATTTTTAGTAGAGACAGGGTGTCACTTTTGCTCAGGCTGGTCTCAAACTCCTGAGCTCAAGCAATCCACCTGCCTTGGCCTCCCAGAGCACTAGGATTATAGGCGTGAGACACCATGCCTGACCGTAGGCACCACACTTCGACATACTCAAAATTGCTGCATCTCTGCGAAGATGCCCCTGTTGGTTGGTTGCAGCTGTTCTGAAGCTGGTGGCACCTAGGTCTCAAGCCAGTGCAAAAGCTACAAGAGAGGCTAGGCCATTTTAGCTCCAACTGGGGTGAGGAAACTCTTGCTTAAGCCTAAGAGTTTGAGGTTGCTGTGACCTGTGACATGATGGCATTGTACCAAGGGTGACATAGTGAGACTCTGTCTCAAAACAAAGAAGAAAAAGAAAAAAAGAAAGAAAGAAAGAATGTGTCACAACGAAAAGGAAGACACGGAAATAGGGTGAGCACTGTTAGCTTCTGTCAGCTCTAGGCCTGAAAGGCAATGAGAACCACCAGCGTTCTCCTTATGTGTTTCTCTAAGGTCACAAGGTCTCCAACAAAGTCAACTTTGCAGGGGCCAGACCTCTCAATCCCTAGCACATGTGGGAGTCGAGGGCTGGGTTCACCGTTGGCAGTTCTGCTGAGGGCCCCCAACCCCACATCCTTCAGCCTCTGTGATGTCACACTGGGACTTCTTTCCTTCCATCCTTGGCCGTACCTTCTGAGGCCGCTGTGGGCATGGGGCTCTGGGAGCCAGGATGGGGGAGGAAGCCCGGTGGCTCTGATCTCCCCTGGGGGCACAGGAGGACCAGCCATGCCACTGTTAAAGGATGCCATGCCCCTCATGAAGGAGCCTCAGCCCCCGCCTCAGGTGCCACTTCCCTGGATCCTTCCCAGCCTGTTTGCTGCCTTCAACGTAGTGCTGCTGGTCATTTTCAGTGGTCTCTTCTTCGCATTCCCGTGAGTCTCCTATGTGAGCTGCCAGGTTTCTTTTTTTTTTTTTTTTTTTGAGACAGAGTCTCAAGCTGTCCCTCTGGGTAGAGTGATGTGGCGTCACAGCTCACAGCAACCTCAAACTCCTGGGCCCAAGCGATTCTCTTGCCTCAGCCTCCCAAGTAGCTGGGACTACAGGTGCCTGCCACAATGCCCAACTATTTTTTGGCCTGGGCTGGATTCGAACCTGCCAGCTCTGGTATATGTGGCTGGCGCCCTAGCTGCCTGAGCTACAGGCGCCGAGCAGAGCTGTCAGGTTTCTTACAAACAGACAGCAAGGGAAATGGATAATGATAGTCTGGGGGCAGGGAAGTGCAGAAGGCGGGTGCAGAGCTCAGGGAAAGGAGGATATTCTGGGCGTAGAGAACCGAATGTGCAAAGGCACAGAAGTCTGGAATGCCTGGTACATTTGGGGAGCTGCAGGTGGCTGGTCAGGCTGGTGACATTTGGCAGAGCCTCTATGTGTCTCTCTAGATATTTAGAGTGACTTTAAGGTCTGTGAGTCCTGACTCAGCTAAAGTGGGGCCTGTGGGGAGCTTTGGGTTGCCCTAGCTCAGGACTCAGTCTGACTCTGGTCTCAGTTGCAGGTGGCTGGCTCAGAACGGGGAGTGGGCCTTTCCCATCGTCACAGGCCCCCTCTTCATCCTTACCTTCTTCAGTCTTGTTTCACTCAACTTCTCAGACCCTGGCATCTTACATCAAGGTGAGGCCTCAGCCCCCTGGGAGAAAGAGGTGACATCCTAAGAGCTGGTACCTGCAGGGCTGATTCCTGAAATGCCCCTCCTATCTCTCTTCCTCTGGCCTTAGGGGCTCTTCACCCCATTTTCTCATTGCTCTAGCCCTAAAACTTCATTTCCCAAGCCACCGAGGTGTGAAAAAACAATTTTTTTTTTTTTTTTTTTGTAGAGATAGAGTCTCACTTTATTGCCCTCGGTGGCATTACACAGCTCACAGCAACCTCCAACTCCTGGGCTTAGGCAATTCTCTAGCCTCAGCCTCCCGAGTAGCTGGGATTACAGGTGCCTGCCACACGCCCAGCTATTTTTTTGTTTTGCAGTTCTGCCGAGGCTGGGTTTGAACCCACCACCTTCGGCATAAGGGGCCGGCGCCCTACTTGCTGAGCCACAGGCACACCCGAAAAAACAATTCTTGAGGCTGTTTTCCACTTGCCTTAGAAGGGAGGACCAGGCAGACCAGGATGAGAAGCCAGTGGGCTCTTCCTCTTTCCCATTGCACACGTGACTTAAAACATCAATTTCGGTCCCAAGGGCCTACGTTCTCTATATTAATATATCTCTCTGACTGGTCACACATTCTCTTTGACAACAGGCTTCTCTGAGCTGGATCAGGTTGTTTAATGGGGACAGGGACTGCCCTGCCCACTTCCTCCCCACCCTCCCTTGTGCCCAGTGATGCTGTGGGGCTGCTCCAAGGATCAGAGTGATGGAAGAGCCTCCTACTGCTGCCCGATCCTCTTCCCATACCAGGCTCCATCGAGCAGGGCCCCATGATGGTGCACGTGGTGTGGGTGAACCACAGGGCCTTCCGCCTGCAGTGGTGCCAAAAGTGCTGCTTCCACCGTCCACCCCGGACCTACCACTGCCCCTGGTGCAACATCTGTGTGGAGGTGAGTACCCTGCTTGCCTGCCCACCTGCCACCCTTCCTCTGTCCCCTGGCTAGAACCAGGAGCCCCCTCATATGGGGGCTGGGGTGGGGCAGGAAACCATCTTCCAGGACTGGCTGACTCCTGGCCACTCTTGGTCATTTATGCAGATCACCACCTGTGTCTGCATCTGTCTTGGGAGGCTGGCCCTTGCCTGCATGGGTGCTGATGTGTATGGGGCATCCACATTGGTCCTGGGCCTGATTATGTCAAGGGGAGGAAAGACAGCCCCTGCCCCAAACCTGGATCACTGATGCTAGGTGCCCAGGACCCTCAGGCTGGCTGTAGGCTTGGTTTGGTAAGTTTTGCCCATCCTCATCTGGGCATCCTAGTTGGAGAATCTCCTGTGCTCTGATCAGTCATCTTTCTGTATGCACAGTCTGTGCAGGTTTACAACTGTTGGCTGGCTAAGAGAGTTATTTTCATCCTCAGCTAGCCAAGCACAGTAGCTTTAGCTTGTAGTCCCAGCTGATAAGGAGGCTTAGTCAGGAGGATCATTTGAGCCCAAGAATAAGGCTTCCAGAATCATAATCCTACCACTACACCAGGAGTGGGAAATGGGGAACAGACTCTGTGTCTTAAAATATTAATGAAAATTAAAAAGTAATAGCTATAACATATCATCCTCATCTAATGGATGAGAAAATGGAAGCCCAGAGATAGCCTACATCCTGACAAAAGTTACCTGAGGATGTGTGGAAGACCAGGCAGGCTTTGTCTCTAAAGGCCTTTGACAGGTGACCTTATGAACCACAGAGCCCTAACAGCGCTCTAACAAGGGAAAAGTTAGTGTTATGAACTTTGTGGCTCAGTTTTCCCCGGGGGTGGGAACCAGTGTGTGGGACCAGGTGCAGGTGGCCTGGTCAGGGGAAGGGGGTAGGCCTCAGGACTTGAGGATGATGGAGGCTGGGCCAGGGGACAGGTCCTTGAGGACTGCCCCCCTCTCTTTTCCAGGACTTTGACCACCACTGCAAGTGGGTCAATAACTGCATTGGTCACCGCAACTTCCGTTTCTTCATGCTGCTGGTCCTGTCATTATGCCTCTACTTGACCGCTCTGCTGGTCACCTGCGTGATCTTCCTGGTGCGCACAACCCAACTGCCCTTCTCCACCGACAAAGTCATTGCGTATCCGCACTGGCCTCCTGGTCCACGTGGGAGCAGTGGGAACCAGCCGGGAACAGCCACCGGGCGGGGATGCTGAGGGCGGGGCTAACGAGAGGGAAGAGCTTTTCAGGAGGCCTAGCTTGGGACGGAGAGGGTGGTAGGGGTCAGGGAGATAGGCGGGACTAGCAGGAATTGTGGAGCGTTAGGAGTCTATGAGGGTCACGGAGCAGGGTGCTAAAGGTGAAACAGGCAGGGCGACCACGGGGTTGGGCAAGGTGTAGCAAGGGGGGTGGATGGGTGGAGATGGCTGTGGGCGGAGTCGGGCTGAGGGGCGGGGCCATGGCGGACTGCCCAGTGGGGGCGCTCCTTAGCCCATGCGCAGCGTAGTGGTGGCTGTACCCGCCGCAGGCTTCCTGGTGCCTCTCTTTCTGCTGCTGCTGATCCAGTCCTTGTCAGTGGGCGCGGCCGAGCGCTCCTACGAAGGCAAGGTAGGCGGGGCCGAGCGCGGGTGCTAAGATAGCAGGCTGTGGGTGGTCACCTTGCCCCTCCGCGACCTCTGTGCCTTCCGCTCTTTCTCCACTGCCCTTGGCCCTGATGGTCAGACACGCTCCCTGTGTGTGCGCGTGCTAAGCTGCTTGTGTTATTTTGAGAGATGGAATAGAAGTGGGTAAGGCTACATCCTGCCCTTTGTGTTGATGAACCTGAAAGCAGAGTAACAACTGGGAGATACCCACGAGCGCTCTGAGAGAGGGGCTGGTCCTACATTCTCGGCGAAGGAATTGAGAATTCAGGGAGGCCTGCGTTGTACAGCAGGACTTCGTGGTTTGGGAGGGACAGAGAGCAGAGGGGAAGTCATTGCAGGGGAGGACCACACCTCTGCCAAAAGGTAGGGAAGCCTGAAAGTCAGCGGGCTGTTGATAGGAAGGTGAGGAAACAGTTCTAAGTGGGGCTGAAGGTGGCAGGAGCAATCAAGTTGACGCCACATTAAGCAAGACCCAGCAAGTCAGGCCCCGAATTTAATCTTGATACAGTGGAAACCTGGGAGCCATGGAAGGATTTTTTTTTTTTTTTTTTTTTGAGACCGAGGCTTAAGCTGTCGCCCTGGGTAGTGTGATTTGCGCTGAACTACAGGCGCCAAGCCCATGGAAGGATTTTTTTTTTTTTTTGTTTTGTTTTGAGACAGAGCCTCAAGCTGTCGTGCCGGATAAAGTGCCGTGGCATCACAGCTCACAGCAACCTCCAATTCCTGGGCTCAAGCGAGTCTCCTGCCTCCTCCTCCCAAGTAGCTGGGACTACAGGCGCCCCCCACAACGCCTATTTTTTGTTTGCTGCCGTCATTGTTGTTTGGCGGGCCCGGGCTGGATTCGAACCCGCCAGCTCAGGTGTACGTGGCTGGCGCCTTAGCCACTTGAGCCACAGGCACCAAGTCGAAGGATTTTTTTAAAGTCCCGTTTAATGAAGATTAATTTACCTACATCAAAATTCGCCCTTTTTTAGCGTACAGTTGCGAGTTTTGATAAATGGATACAGTTCTACAACCACCACCACAATCAAGATTTAGAGAACAGGAGGCGCTGGCCCCATATACCGAGGGTGGCGGGTTCGAACCCGGCCCTGGGCCAAACTGCAACAACAACAACAAAATAGCCGGGCATTGTGGTGGGCACCTGTAGTCCCAGCTACATGGGAGGCTGAGGGAAGAGAATCACCTAAGCCCAGGAGTTGGAGGTTGCTGTGAGCTGTGTGATTCCACGGCACTCTACCAACCGCGACAAAGTGAGACTGTCTCTACAAAAAAAAAAAAAGAGAGAGAGAGAAAGAACATTTCCATTCCCTAGGAAATTCCCTCGTGACTTTTTGTGGTCTCTCTCTCCCCCTACCGGCAACCCCTGGCAACCACTGATTTACTTTCTGTCGTTACAGTTTTTCCTTTTCCACAATAAATGAAATCATTGCCTCCTGAATCTGACTTCTTTTACTTAGAATCATCCATGAGTTTTTATTCTTCTCCAATTTTTATTATTTATTGTTTTTCATGTCAATAGTTTGTGTTGTATAGATATACCACATTGAAGGATGTTTGTATTGTTCCTAGTTTGGGGTAGTTATAAAATAAGTTGCGAATATTAGTGTACAAGCATGTGGATGTAAGTTTTTATGTCTACTGGGTAAATATTTAAAGGGGATGTTTGGATCATGTGGTGTACTGAATGTTTAACTTGAAAAGAAACTGCCAAATTGTCTTCCAAAATAGCTATACCATTTTTATTCCCACCAGCATTATATATGAATTGCAGTTGGTCAGCATCATCACCAATGTTTGACATTGTCAGTTATTTTTGGTCTTGGGGTTTTTAAGAAATTGTAGTAATTCAAATGTGTGATTGAAGAAATTTTAGTAATTCAAATGTGATATCTCATTGTGGTTTCAGTTTGTCTTTTTCTAACGACTAGTGATGTTGAGCATCTTTTCATGTTCTTATTTGCCATCCATATAACTTTGGTGAAGTGTGTTGCAATTTTTTCCCATTTAGAAAATTGCATTGTTATCTTAATATTGAGTTTCAGGAGCTCTTCCTATACATATATTCTGAATTCAGATATGTGGTTTGCAAATATTTTCTCCCAGCCTGTGGCGTGCCATTTCATTTTCTTCATAATGCATTCTACAGAGAAAAAGTTTTAAATTTTGATGAAATACAATATTTTTCTTTTGTGAATCATGCTTTTGGTATTGTAATCAAGAAATCTTTGCCTAATCCAAGGTCACAAAGATTCACTTTTGTGTTTTACTCTGGAACTTTTTATACTTTTAGATTTTACATTTAGGTTTACATTTGGGGTTAAATTTTGTATGTGGTACAATGTATGGCTCAAGATTTATTTTATTTTATTTTTTTGAGTCAGAGTCTCACTCTGTTGCCAAAGCTAGAGTGCCATGGCATCATCATAGCTCCTAGCAACCTGAAACTCTTGGGCTCAAGCAGTCCTCTTGCCTCAGCCTCATGAATAGCTGGGACTATAGGCAAGTGCCACTATGTCCAACTAATCTTTCTATTTTTAATAGAGATGTGGTCTTGCTCTTGCCTGGGCTGGTCTCAAATGCCTGAGCTCAAGGGATCCTCTCTCCTGATTTTCCCAGAGTGCTAGGATTATAGGTCTGAGCTACCATGCCTGGCCACAATTTATATTTTTGTGTGTGGGTTATTCCAGATCCATTTGTTGAAAACACTATCCTTCTTTCACTGAGTTACTTTTGAACATTTTTCAAAAATCAATTGACCACATATATGTGGGTGTGTTTCTGGACTCTATTTATTGATTAACATACTGTCTTAATGAATGTTGCTTTTATAGTAAGTTTTTTCTTTTTTTAATTTGTGTGAGTTTCTGGGGTGAAATTTTGTTACATGTTTATAACGCAGAGTGATAAAGTCCATTCACTGCCAACTACAGTTCATTTTTGTTTAACTGTAGTCACTCTACTCTACTATCAAACATTGAATTTATTCTTTCTTTCTAACTGTATGTTTGTATCCTTCAGTCTACTCTTTATCTTCCCACCCCCATCACCTTCTCTTCCCAATCTCTCATAGGATCAGATTTTTTACCTCTTACACATAAGTGAGAATACACCATATTAGCCTTCTTGTGCCTGATTTATTTCACTTAAGATAATAATCTCTAGGCTCAGCGCCTGTGGCTCAAGCGGCTAAGGCGCCAGCCACATACACCTGAGCTGGCCGGTTCAAATCCAGCCCGGCCCTGCCAAAGAACAATGACGGCTGCAACCAAAAAATAGCTGGGCATTGTGGCGGGCACCTGTAGTCCCAGCTACTTGGAAGGCAGAGACAGGAGAATCGCTTGAGCCCAGGAGTTGGAGGTTGCTGTGAGCTATGATGCCTAGGGCAACAGCTTGAGACTCTGTCTCAAAAAATTAAAAAAAAAAAAAAAACGAAAGAAAAGGATAATCTCTAGGCCAGGTGTGGTAGCTGATGCCTATAATCTCAGCACTTTTGGAGGCTGAGATGAGAGGATCACTTGAGGCTAGGAGTTTGAGACCAGCCTTAGCGATATAGTGAGATTTCCCCTCACCAACTCCATAAAACATTAAGAAAAATTATCTGGGGCGGCACCTGTGGCTCAAAGGAGTAGGGTGCAGGCCCCATATGCCAGAAGTGGTGGGTTCAAACCCAGCCCCGGCCAAAAACTGCAAAAAAAAAAAAAAAAAAAAGTCAGGAAAAAAAATTATCTGGGCATGGTGGCATGTGCCTATAGTCCTAGCTACTTGGGAGGCTGGGGTAGGAGAATCACTTGAGCCCAGGAGTTTGAGCTGTGATGCCACTGCACTCTACCGAGGGTGACATAGTGAGACTCTATCTCAAAAGAAAAAAAAAGAAAAGAAAAGAAAATGTGGTGAAACACAATGAAATATTATTCAGCCATAAAAAAGAATGAAATCATGAAATTTCCAGCAACATAGATGGAACTAGAGGTCATTATCTTTTTTTGGTTTTTTTCCAGAGACAGGTCTTACTCTATCACAAGGCCAGGCACCCGCCACAACACTCAGCTATTTTTTTGTTGTTGCAGTTGTCATTGTTTTAGTTGGCCCAGGCTAAAAACCTGCCAGCCTCTGTGTATGTGGCTGCGCCCTACCTCCTGAGCTACGGGTGGCGCCTATGTTTTCTTTTCTTTCTTTCTTTTTTTTTTTTTTTTTTGAGACAGAACCTCACTCTGTGGCCTTTGGTTGAGTGCTGTGGTGTCATAGCTCACAGAAACCTCAAACTCCTGGGCCCAAGAGCCCCTCTTGCTTCAGCCTCCTAGGAGCTAAGACTACAGGTGTCTGCCATGACACCAGCTAATTTTTCTCTTTTTTGAGACAGAGCCTCAAGCTGTCACCCTGGATAGAGTGCTGTGGCATCACAGCTCACAGCAACCTCCAATTCCTGGGCTCAAGCAAGTCTCTTGCCTCCGCCTCCCTAGTAGCTGGGACTACAAGCACCCGCCACAATGCCCAGCCATTTTTTGGTTGCAGCCGTCATTGTTGTTTGGCGGGCCCGGGCTGGATTCAAACCCACCAGCTCAGGTGTACGTGGCTGGTGCCTCAGACCGCTGAGCCACAGGTGTTGAGCCAATTTTTCTATTTTTAGTAAAGACAGGGTCTCACTTCTTGCTCAGGTGGTTTCCAGCTCCCTAGTTCAAGTGAGCCACTTGCCTCAGCCTCCCAGAGTGCTAGGATTATAGACGTGAGCGACCTCTCCTGGCCTCACCAGTTTTTTTTTGATTCATCCACCAGTGGGCACTTAGGTTGATTCCCTCCCTATCTTCGCTATTATGAATAGTGCTGCAATAAAAATCTGAGTGCAGGTATCCTTTCATGTATTGATTTCCTTCCTTTGGGTAGATACCCAGGTGGGATTGCCAGATAGAATGGTAATTCTATTTTTAATTTTTTGAGAAATCTCTCTTCGAGCTATATTAGTTTACATTCCCAGCAACAATGTATATGAGTCCCCTTTTCTTGAGGCTGAGTGGCTTACACCTGTAATCCTAGTACTTAGGGAGGCTGAGGCAAGAGGATCACTTGAGGCCAGGAATTGGCAGTCAGCCTGAACAACATAGGGAGACCCTATCTCTACAAACAAATTCAAAAATTAGCCAGGCATGGTCGCATACACCTATAGTCCCATCTACTCAGAAGGCTGAGGCAGGAGAATTGCTAGAGCCTAGGAATTCATAGGTGCAGTGAAGCTATGATCATGCCATTGAACTGCAGCCTGAGCAACAGAGATCTTGTCTCTTAAAAAAAAAAATTCCCCTTTTTCCACATTCTTGCCAGTATTTTTTTTTGTCTTTTTAATAATAGCCATTCTGGGGTGGTGTCTTTTTAATAATAGCCATTCTGGGGTGGTACCTTTGGCTCTGTGAGTAGGGTGCCAGCCACCAAGGGTGGCAGGTTCAGACCTGGCCCTGGCCAAACTGCAACAAAAAAATAGCTGGGCGTTGTGGTGGGCACCTGTGGTCCCAGCTACTTAGGAGGCTGAGGCAGGAGAATCTCCTAAGCCCAAGAGCTGGAGGTTGCTGTGAGCAGTGAGGCCACGGCACTCTACTGAGGGCGACAAAGTGAGACTCTGTCTCTAAAAAAACTAATAATAAAACAAATAATAATAATAGCCATGCTGACTAGGCTAAGATGTTATTTCTTTGTGTTTTTGATTTGCATTTCCCTGATAGTGATGTTAAGCATTTTTTCGTGTATCTGTTAGCCATTTGTATGTCTTCTTTTAAGTAATGTTTATTCATGTCTTTTGCCTGCTTTTTTTTCTTTTTCTTTTTCTTTTTTTTTTTTTTTGGAGACAGAGACTCAAGCTATCGCCCTCGGTAGAGTGCTGTGGCATCACAGCTAACAGCAACTTCCAAATCCTGGGCTCGAGTGATTCTCCTGCCTCCGCTTCCCAAGTAGCTGGGACTATAGGCACCTGCCACATTGCCCAGCTGTTTTTTTTTTTTCTTCTTCTTTTTTTTTTTTTTTGGTCGGAGCCATCATTGTTGTTTTGCGGGCCCAGGCTGGATTTAAACCCGCCAGCTCTGGTGTATGTGGCTGGCGCCTTAGCCACTTGAGCAGAGACGCTGAGCCTTTTGCCTGATTTTTAATTGTATATTATTAGCATTATTATTATTTTCCCGTTAAGTCGAGTTCTTTGTGTATTCCAGATATTAGTCTCCTGCTGGACAAATAATTTGCAAATCTTTTCTATTCAGTAGGTTATCTCTTTACTCTGTTGATTATTATTTTTTTCTTTTTTGAGACAGAGTCTTACTTTATTGCCCTCAGTAGAGTGCTATGGCATCATAGCTCACAGCAACCTGAAATACTTGGGCTCAAGTGATATTCTTGCCTTAGCCTCCCAAGTAGCTGGAACTACAGGCACTTTCCACAACGCCCGGCTATTTTTAGAGATGGGGGTCTCACTGTTGCTCAGGCTGGCTTGAACTCTTTTTTTTTTTTTTTTTTAACATTTTTTTGACCTCTTTTTTTTGTTTTATTTTGCAGTTTTTGGCTGGGGCTGGGTTTGAACCCGTGACCTCCAGCATATGGGACCAGCGCCTTACTCCATTGAGCCACAGGCGCCGCCCTGAACTCTTTTATTTTTATTTTTTTATTTTTTTATTGAGACAGAGCCTCAAGCTGTTGCCCTGGGTAGAGTTCTGTGGCATCACAGCTCACAGCAACCTCCAACTCCTGGGCTCAAGTGATTCTCCTGCCTCAGCCTCCCAAGTAGCTGGGACTACAGGTGCCTGCTACATGCCTGGCTATGTTTTGGTTTCAACCATCATTGTTATTTGACTGGCCCAGGCTGGATTCGAACCCGCTAGCTCAGGTGTATGTGGCTGGTGCCCCAGCCGCTTGACCCACAGGCACCAAGCCATAAATTCTTCACCTAGACCAATGTCCAGGAGAGTTTTTCCTAGGTTTTCTTCTAGTATCTTTATAGTTTGGGGTCTTACATGTAAGTCCTTAATCAATTTTGAGTTGATTCTTTTTTTTTTCAAGACAGAGTCTCACTTTGTCACCCTCAGTAGAGTGTTATGGCTTCATAGCTCACAGCAACCTCAAACTCTTGGGCTCAAGAGATTCTCTTGACTCAGCCTCCCTATTAGCTGGGCCTACAGGTGCCTACCACAATTCCTGGCTATTTTTTTTCTTGTTTGTTTGTTTAGCAGGCCTGGACAGGGATCAAACCCACCAGCCCCAGAGCATATGGCTGGCGCCCTAACCACTGAGCTGCGGGTGCCCAACTGTGTTGATTTTTACATATGGTGAGTGATGAGGTCTAGTTTCATTCTGCTTGTGACTAACTAGCATTATTTATTGAAGAGGGTGGCTTTTCCCCATTGTAAATTTTCATCAGCTTTGTTAAAGATCTACTGGCTGTAAATAAGTGGCTTTATTTCTGAGTTCTCTATTCTGTTCCATTGGTGTGTATATTCTTATACCTATGCCGTGCTGTTTTGGCTACTATAATCTTGTAATATAGCAAATCTTAAAATTAGGAAATGTGAGTTCTCTAACTTTTTTTTTTTTTTTTTTTTTGAGACAGAGTCTCAAGCCCCAAATCACCTTGGGTGGAGTGCCGTGGCATCACAGCTCACACCAACCCCAAACTCCTGGGCTTAAGCGATTCTCTTGCCTCAGCCTCCCAAGCAGCTGGGACTACAGGCACCCACCACAACGCCCAGCTTTTTTTTTTTTTTTTCCTCAAGCTGTCGCCCTGGGTAGAGTGCTGTGGCATCACAGCTCATAGCAACCTCCAACTCCTGGGCTCAAGCCATTCTCCTGCCTCCGCCTCCCAAGTAGCTGGGACTACAGTCCCTGCCACAACGCCCGGCTATTTTTTGGTTGCAGCTGTCATTGTTTGGCGGGCCCAGGCTGGATTTGAACCTGCCAGCTCAGGTGTATGTAACTGGCGCCCCAGCCACCTATCCACAGACGCCAAGCCCCACCTATTTTTTTTGTTGCAATTTGGTTGGGGATGGGTTTGAACTTGCCACCCTCGGTATATGGGGCTGGCGCCCTACCCACTGAGCCACAAGTGCCTCCCCGAGCCTCTGTCTGTCTGTCTTTCTTTCTTTCCTTTCTTTCGACAGAGTCTCACTTTGTTGCCCTGGGTAGAGTACCATGGCGTTATAGATAGCAACCTCAAACTCTTGGGCTCAAATGATCCTCTTGCCTCAGCCTCCCAAGTATTTGGGACTACAGGCTCCTGCCACAAAACCTGGCTATTTTTTTTTTTTCATTCTTTTGGTCTTTATTTAAATAATACAACTTTCATTTTTTTTGCAGTTTTTTTGGCCAGGGCTGGGTTTGAACCTCTGGCATATGGGGCCGGCGCCATTTTTTAGCCTGCCTGGCTATTTTTTTTAAGAGGCTGTCATTCTTCCTTAGTTGGGTCTCCAAACTCCTGAGCTTAGGCAATTCTTCCTCCTTGGCCTCTCAGTGTGCTGGGATTATAGGCATGAGCCACTGCAACCAGCCTAACTTTTTTCTTTTTCAAAGTTCTTTTGACTATTCTAGTTCCTTTGATTTTCCATATAAATTTTAGAATCATCTTGTCAATTTCTACAAAAAAGATCTGCAAAGATTTTCATTAAAATTTCATTGAAGTGGCTCGGTTTCTATGGCTCAAGTGGCTAAATCACCAGCCACATACACCTGAGCTGGCGGGTTCGAATCCAGCCTGGGCCCACAAAACAAAAATGATGGCTGCAACCAAAAAATAGCCAGGTGTTGTGGCAAGCGCCTGTAATCCCAGCGACTTGGGAGGCTGAGGCAGGAGACTCGCTTGAGCCCAGGAGTTAAAGGTTGCTGTGAGATGTGATGCCATGGCACTCTACCCAGGACGATCGCTTGAGGCTCTGTCTCAAAAAAAAAATGAATTTCATTGAACCTATGGATCAGTTGGGGGAGTTGATATTTTAACAAGATTGTGTTTTTGAATTCATAAACATGCTATATCTCTTCATTTATTTAATTTTTCTTTGATGTCTTTCATCCCTATTTTACAGACCTTGTGTCAACTTAATTAGATTTATATCGATGTATTTCATGGGATTTTTGTGCTAGCAAATGTGTTTTTTCATTCCAATTTCTATTTATTATTATAAGAAAATACAATGGATTTTTATATAGTGGTCTTAAATCCTGCAATTTTGCTAGGCTCACTTATTCTAATAGCTTTTTTGTTGATTCTACATAGGAAATCATGTCATGTGTCACTTCCTGCTTTCTGGTCTGTATGGCTTTATTTCTTTTTTCCTCTCTTTCTTCTTTTCTCCTTCCTTCCCTCCCTCTGTCTTTTTTCCCTTTCCTTTCTTTTAATAGAGTCTTGCTCTTTTGCCTGGGGTAGAGTACCATGGCCTCACAGCAACCTCAAACTCCTGGGCTCAAGTGATCCTCCTGTCTCCACCCCCCAAGTAACTGGGACTACTGCCACGAGTGATCCTCCTGTCTCTACCCCCCAAGTAACTGGGACTACCGCCACGATGCCCAGCTCTTTTTTCTATTTTTAGTAGAGAAGGAGTGTCGCTTTGCTTAGGCTGGTCTTGAACTCGTGAGCTCAAGCAATCCTCCCACCTCAGCATCCCAGAGTGCTAGGATTACAGGTGTGAGCCCCTGTGCCCAGCCTTTTTCTTTTCTTATTGCAATGTCTTATTGCAGACCTACAGTTCAGTGTTCAGCAGGAGTGGAAAGAGTGCACATCCTTGCCTTGGATGTCTTCAGTAGGACAATGATTTGGATGTTTTAGCAAAACTTGTGGGCAGCATTGATGAGGAAGGGGCTGCAGACACTGGGAAAATGAAAGGACACCAGGAGCCCCCGCTGCCCACCTCCGCCCATCCTCCCAGCCATCATGCAGCCCCTCCACCACACCTGTGACTGCTCAGCCCTTCCTTGTCAGACCCCTGTGCTCTGCATGTCTTCTCTCTGCAGCCTCAGTGCATCCTTTTAGCCTCTCTGGGCAGCCTTCTTCCTTCCCCCATCCTGTCATTCTTCCCATAGATCTGCCCTCCCTCCTCTGCCCAGAGGGAGGGAGGCCCAGCCCATCCAGCATCTCCAGCCCCCAGGCACCTAAAAGCGGTCTGCACTCTGACTCACTAGACAGGCTCTTTCCCACTACCTGCAGCACACACTTCACATGACCCAAGTTTCATTCCTTCCCTTCCTCCATCCCCAGACTGCAACTCCTTCTGCAATCATTTGCTGAGTGGTTGATAGCAATGGCTGTGGAGCCCGGGCATACCCATTCAAATCACACCTCTGCTCCATAGGCTACCGCAGGGAGATCTTGGGAATGTTACTTGGTCACCTGGTGGCTCACTTTCCCCATGGTAAAAGGGGGCAGCATGAGTTAGTTTGTGTGAAGACACAGAATGGTGACTGGTGTGGCCTACGTATTGTTCTCCTTATTCCCTTCCTTTCTACCATCATGTGCACATGTTTATGTCTCTCTCATCTTAAAAGCAAATCAAAACCCTCCCTTAATGTCACCGGCCTGCAGTCTACCCATTGCACTCTCCTCTCCAGCACAGCCTTTACCTCCTGAAAGGGCTGGCTGTTCTCACTTGGCCCTGCTTCACCTTCCTCATTTCCTGGGCTGCCTTTTCCTCTTGCTTGATCCCCAGGGAACCTCAGGCCCTGCCCTGGGGCTGCCCTCACCATCCTAAAAGTTAAGGCTGGCTATGTTGCTTGCAGCAATCTTTAATCCCCCAGGAAGTACTCAGAGCATTTATGAGGCCCCCAAATAGGTCTGAATAAATGCATGAACTAACCCCCAACTGAATGATCAACACTTTGAGAGAGAAGGAAGGAGAGAAAAAGAGAGAAACTTAAAATCCTGACCCCTGGGTGGAAAGGGGAAAAAGAGGAGACCACAGGGAGGCGAGCGGGTGATGGAGCAAGAAAATGCCCACTGGGTGGCGCCTGTGGCTCATCGAGTAAGACTCTAGCCCCATATACCAAAGGTGGCAGATTCAAACCCAGCCTCGGTGGAACTGCAAAACAGAAAAATAGCTGGGCCTTGTGGCGGGCGCCTGTAGTCCTAGCTACTCTGGAGGCGGAGGCAAGAGAATTGCTTAAGCCCAGGAGTTGGAGGTTGCTGTGACCTGTGTGACACCGAGGGCGGCAAACTGAGATTCTGTCTCTACAAAAAAAAAAAAAAGAAAAAAGAAAATGCCCACTGTGGCTTTGGTATTGTGCCCTTGTGAGGACATATGAGACACAGAATCAGAGCAGGAGCCAGGGAGAGGGGACAGTATAGCAGTCAGAGCTGTTGAGAGGGCCCCATGTGAGGACAGAAGGGTACTCAAATTAATCGGTCAGTTATTATGAATTGGAATAATGATCATTCCTTTAAGTATTTTTCTAGACCTCATATACATACTTCTATATTTCATATACATCCAATAAATCAAAATTTTAAAATTCTGTAAGTTTAATCAAACTTAAAAATATTTAGGTAAAATTGCTATAGAATTTCAGTTTCTCTTAATACTTTACACATCTTAAAGTAGAACCTCAAATTAGTGTTGCTTTTCGGCAGCAGTGAGCTGTTCTAGAGCCATCCCAACTTTTCCTCCCTTGGAGTTAGCTTCCCTACATGGAGTCCTGGTTCTTTTTGCTTTTGAAATTTTTTTTAATTTAAAAGTATTAAGGGGTGGCTCGGTGCCTGTAGCTCAAGTGGCTAAGACTCCAGCCTCATACACCAGAGCTGGTAGGTTCGAATCCAGCCCAGGCCTGCCAAACAACAATGACAACTGCAACCAAAAAATAGCCGGGCATTGTGGTGGGTGCCTGTAGTCCCAGCTACTTGGGAGACTAAGGCAAGAGAATCGCTTAAGCCCAAGAGTTTGAGGTTGCTGTGAGCTGTGATGCCAGAGCACTCTACTCAGGGCAACAGCTTGAGGCTCTGTCTCAAAAAAAAAAAAATTAAGGGGGTACAAATGTTTTTGGTTACATGGATTGT
Source organism: Perodicticus potto (assembly GCA_963574655.1). Lineage (NCBI taxonomy): Eukaryota > Metazoa > Chordata > Mammalia > Primates > Lorisidae > Perodicticus > Perodicticus potto. The sequence goes on from CAUYRH010017235.1 coordinate 17,868, forward strand.
TACATGGATTGCTTTTGTAATGCTTAAGTCACAGCTATAAGTGTGCCCATCACCTAGACAGTATTCATTGTACCGGTTAGGTATCTTTTTTCCCTCCCTCCAACCCCCTGCCCCTGCTTGATTTTCACCGAGTTTTACTTCTCTCTGTGCACATGTGGGCTCATCAGTTAGTTCCAATTTGACAGCGAGTGCATGTGGTGTTTGTTTTTCCATTCTTTAGATACTTCACTTAGGATAATGGTCTCCCCTTTCTGCCTGCTGCTCTTAAAAAAAAAAAAAAAAAAAAAAGGATAATGGTCTCCCGTTCCACCTGCGTTGTTGCAAAAGGCATTAGTTCACCCTTTATGGCTGAGTAGTACCCGATGCTACCCATATACCAATTTTTGCCCCTTGATGTCATTTAAAAAAATTTTGAATTGGCTTGGTGCCCATAGCTCAAGTAAGTGGTTAGCGCCCTGGCCACATACACCGGTGCTGGCAGGTTTGAACCCAGCCCGGGCCTGCTAAACAACAATGACAACAACAACAACAACAAAAATAGCCAGGTATTGTGGCGGGCACCTGTAGTCCCAGCTATTTGGGAGGCTGAGGCAAGAGAATCGCTTAAGCCCAAGAGTTTGAGGTTGCTGTGAGCTGTGATGCCACGGCACTCTACCGAGGGAGACATAGTGAGACTGTCTCAAAAAAAAAAAAAAAAATTCAGATTAATGTAAGGGCACATACCATTAGGTTACATTGCTTGCATTTGTTAGGTAAAGTCCAAGTTGTATTTGAGTCCTTCACCCAGGAGATGTGCCATATACCCTTTAGGTGGGAGCTTACCAAGTCCCCTCCTTCCGTTCTCCCTCACCCCTTCCTGAGTTTGTGATTTTCTCTCATGTGGGCCTGTACTTGTTCATCTACTAGTTTCAAATTAGTATTGAGTACATAGGATGCTTCATTTTCCATTCTTGAGATATTTTACTAAGGAGAATATTCTTCAACTCCATCCAGGTAAATACAAATGATGTAAAGTCTCCATCTTTTTTACACAGCTGAATACAAAATGATGGTATTTGAATGGTCCGTGGTATACATATAGCATAGTTTATTAATCCACTGATGGGTTGATGGGCACTTGGGTTGTTTCCACAACTTTTTGACTGTGATTCGAGGTTCTATAAATATTCAGGTGCAAATGTCCTTATGATAAAATGATTTTTTTTTCTTCTGGTATACCACATTTTGTTAATCCACTTATGAATTAATGGGCACTTCATGTGGGTTGATTCCACATCTTTGCAATTGTGAATTGTGCTGCAATAAATATTTGAGCGCAGGTGTCATTTTGATAAAATCACTTATTTTCCTTTGGGTAGATACCCCATAGTAGGATTGCTAGATCAAACGTTGGTCTACTATTAGTTCTTTGAGTAATCTCCATCCTGTTTTCCGTAGAGATTGCACTAATTTACAGTCCCACTAACAGTGTATAAGCATTCCTTTCTCTCTGCATCCACACTATTATCTATTGTTTTTGGAATTTAATAAAAGCCATTCTAACTAAGGTAAGGTGATACCTCTTTGTAGTTTTGTTAATAATTTGCATTTTCCTGAATAGGGATGGTGAGCATTTTTTTTTTTTTTTTTTTGAGACAGAGTCTCACTTGGTCACCCTTAGTAGAGTGCCGTGGCATCTTAGCTCAAACTCTTGGGTTCATGCAATCCTCTTACCTCAGCCTTCCAAGTAACTGGGATTACAGGCACCTGCCACAACACCCAACATTTTTTTTTTTAAGAGACAGAGTCTCACTTTATCGCCCTCGGTAGTGCTGTGACATCACAGCTCATAGCAACCTCCAACTCTTGGGCCTAGGCAAGTCTCTAACCTCAGCCTCCCGAGGAGCTGGGACTACAGGTGCCTGCCACAACGCCCAGCTATTTTTTGTTGTGGTTTGGATAGGGCCGGGTTTGAACCCACCACCCTTGGTATATGGGGCCGGCGCCCCACCCACTAAGCCACAGGTGCCGTCCTGCCCAGCTATTTCTTAGAGACAGGGTCTTGCTCTTGCTCAGGCTGGTCTTGAACTCCTGAGCTCAGGCAATCCACCCACCTCAGCCTCCCAAGTGCTGGGATTACAGGCATGAGCCACAATACACAGCTGATGATGAGCATTTTTTTCATGTACTTATTGGCCATTTGTCTCTCTTCTTTTGAAAAGCTTCTTTTCATGTCTCTTGCCCACTATTTTTTTCTTTTTTTTGAGACAGAGCCTCAAGCTGTTGCCCTGTGTCATGGCATCACTGCTCACAGCAACCTCCAACTCCTGGGCTCAAGCGAGTCTCCTGCCCCACCTCCCAAGTAACTGGGACTACAGGCGCCCACCACAATGCCCGGCTATTTTTTGGTTCCAGCCATCGTTGTTTGGTGGGCCCGGGCTGGATTCGAACCGGCCAGCTCAGGTGTACGTGGCTGGCACCTTAGCCCATTGAGCCACAGGCGCTGAGCCTCTTTCCCACTTTTTAAGGGGGTTGTTTATCTTTTTCTTGATGATTTGAGTTCTTTGTAGATTCTGGATATTAGCCCTTTACAGCCCTTTATTGGATGTATATATATAGTTCTCAAATATTTTCTCCCATTTTGTAGGTTGTCTGTTTGTTCTGATGATTATTTCTTTAGCTATGCTGGTGCTTTTAATGTAATCAAGTTGCATGTATTTTATTGTTGTTGTTGCTATAATTGCTTTTGGGGTGTTAGTCATAAATTCTTTGCCTAGGCCAATATCTAGAAGGGTTTTTCTTACATTTTCTTCTAGAAGTCTTACATTTTCATAACTTACATTTAAGTCTTTTACCCATCTAGAATTAATTTTGTGAGTGGTAAGAGGTGCAGATCCTGTTTCATTCTTCTGCACGTGACTATTCAATTTTCCCAATATCATTTATGGAATAGGACTTCTTTTTTTTTTTTTTTTTTGAGACAGAGTGTCAAGCTGTCACCCTGGATAGAGTGCCGTGGCATCACAGCTCACAGCAACCTCCAATGCTGGGCTCAAGTGAGTCTCTTGCCTCCACCTCCCAAGTAGCTGGGACTACAGGCGCCCGCCACAACACCCGGCCATTTTTTGGTTGCAGCCGTCATTGTTGTTTGGCGGCCCTGGGCTGGATTCGAACCCGCCAGCTCAGGTGTACGTGGCTGGCACCTTAGCCTGTTGAGCCACAGGCAGCAAGCCTGGAATAGGACTTCTTTACCCCTTTGCATATTGTTGTCTGCTTTGTCAAAGATCAGTAGCCTGTATGTCAATGGTTTTATATCTGGGTTCTCTGTTCTGTTCCATTGGTCTATGTCTCTATTTTTGTGTCACTACCATGCTGTTTTAGTTAATATATCCTTGAAGTATATTTTGAAGTTTGATAATATGATTCCTCTAAATTTTCTCCTTTTGCTTAAGGAGCTTTGGTTATTTGGGCTCTTTTCTGGTTCTAAATGAAGCTTAGAATTATTTTTTCTAGAAATATGAAATATGACATTGGTATTTTGATGGGGATTGTGTTGAATCTGTAAATAACTTTGGGTAATATGGGCATTTCTAACAATGTTGATGCTACTGATCCATTTCTTTGTGTTATTTGCAATGTCTTCCCTCCGTGTTTCATAGTTCTCTTTGTAGGTATCTTTTACCTCCTTGGTTAAGTGTATACCTTATTTTCTTTGTAACTAATGTGAATGGCATTAAGTCTTAGATTTGACTCTCAGCTTGACTGTTATTGGTGTATAGAAATGCTACTGATTTGTGTATACATTGATTCTGAAATCTGAGTCTTTGCTAAATTTATTTATCAGTTCCAGAAGTCTCTTGGTGGAGTTTTTGGGGTTTCCTAGGTAAAAGATCATATTGTTAGTGTAAAGCAACAGTTTGACCTCCTTTTTCCCAATCTGGATGCCCTTTATTTCTTTCTCTTGCCTGATTGCTCTGGCTAGGAAGGAGATAGTGGTGAAGATTTCAGTCTTCGTGGCAGGGGGTTGGTGGTGGGCAGAAGTGCTCCCGGGCTGCTTTCGGTTGTGACAAAACTATCAGCCTGCCCTGTAGTGGAGGAGGGGACTCAGGTGGGATGGGTGGAGTGGGAGAGGAAAGGGAGAGGGGAGGAGGAGAACTAGCAGGGATGTCCAACCTTTTTTCTTCTCTGTCACATACTAGAAGAAGAAGAGTCATCTTGGGCTTCACATTAAATACACAAACACTAACAAAAGCTGATGAACAAAAATAAAAAATATCTGTGCATAATTTTTGTGATCTCTGCCAGCACAGATAAGCAAAAAATCCTCACATAAGCTGCATATGGCCTGTGGGCCACAGGTTGGACACTCCTAGTAGAGTGTTCAGGACTTGACATCGTGTGCTCAAGGCTTTCAGTCCAGATGTTCCTGGGCCATGTGCTTATTAAGGTCAGGAGAACATCACTGGGCTCCCATACGACTGCTCTGCCAGATGTGATACTCAGTGAAGCACACGTTTAGAAAAAAATGAGAGGTGGGAAAGTGAAGAAGCAGTGGGTGGAACTGTCTTTGGAACAGTTTATAAGCGAGAGGAAGATCAGAGATCTTGGAAGGTAGTAGAAGAATGGAGACAGGGGGGCAAAATGTGCAGTGGGGGGGGACAGGGATACAAAGAATAGGGGATCCCTAGAAGGCAGGAAAGCTGGGTTTGGAGAGAGCTGATCAGAAGCGGGTGAAGAGAAGGTGGAGGCCTCTGCCTGGGAGCTCAGGAAGGGAGCAGACCTCTCACTCTCCCAGCTTCCCTGCCCTTGGAGTCTGCAGCCCTGGGCCGAGCCCTGGCTGAGCTGACCAGCTGAGGGAGGGCCACTGGATGATGACCCACCCATTCTTGCTGATTCTGAGCTCCTCTTCCTGTTCCTTTCCCCCTCTAGTGCAGATACCTTCAGGGATACAACCCTTTCGACCTAGGCTGTGTCAGCAACTGGTATTTAACAATTTGTGCACCGCTGGGACCCAAGTGAGTTGACAAACCAGAAGCCAAAGAGATAAACCCTGGGACTGGTAGAGTGGAGTGAAGTGGGGTTTTTCCTCTGCCCCCTTAACACAACTCCCAGGCCCCTATACTCACTGTTTCTTTTCCTTTGGGATTTTCTCCAGGGCACTGTGGGAGCCTTTTACAGCCTTCCTGCTTCCTTACCTCTGTGGGTTCTTGCCCCAAGAAATTGGGTGTAGGGCTCAGTGCTGGGCTGTTTGCTCCCCAACCTGAACGGGCAGGGGAACCAGGCTGAGGAGGACAATGACCCCTTGCATCTGGCCTCTTGCCCCCCCAGGTACATGGCTGAAGCTGTCCAGCTGCAGAGAGTGGTGGGGTCCGAGTGGGTGCCTGCAACAAGCCTGCACTCCCCAATGTGCCCCTTTGCTCTCGAGCCTCCAGTCCTCCCTGGGCCCCAGCCCCAACCTCTGGGTCTCTACAAGCCAGGGAAAGGTCCCCAAGGGAGTGGCGAGGCTACAGCCCTCCAGGAGGTGAGAAGTGTTGGGAGAGGGGCGTCTGTGGGCTGTGTGGTTGGGGGGAACCCCTTTGGGCTGGCCCTGAATCTGGACCACTCAGAGCTTGGGGCAGGGGTCCTAGACCTGGAGAAGCATTGAAAGTAGGGTCCCAGACATTTATAATTCATCCAGGAGTCCTAGGACGCACAAAGAGAAAAGTCTACACCATTAACTTGCTAGTTGGCCTTGGACCAGTCACTTACTTTTTCTGGGTTTCAGTTTCCTCAGCTATTAATGAGGTGAAAATTGCCCAGTGGTTTGTAACTTGTGTGTGTGTGCGGGGGGTGGGGTGGGGGAATGAGGCTTCTTTTATCTAAAAGAAATTTTGACTTGAAGCCTGTATGAAACATAGAGGTAGAACATTAAGAGTGAAGTGGGAGTCTGGGCACAGTGGCTCACACCTGTAATCCTAGCACTCTGAGAGGCCGAGGAGGATGGTTGACTGAGCTCACAGGTTTGAGACCAGACTGTGCCAGAGTGAGACCTCGCTCTCTAAAAATAGCCGGGCGTTGTGGCGGGCTCCTGTAGTCCCAGCTACTTGGGAAGCTGAGGCAAGAGAATCGCTTGGGTCCAAGAGTTTGAGGTTGTTGTGAGCTATGATGCTAGGGCACTCTACCAAGAGCGACAAAGTGAGACTCTGTCTCAGAAAAAAAAAAAAAGAGTGAACTTTTGGCCCAGTAACCCACAGTGGGCCCCCCACCCCCAAGGCCTTTGCAGTGGCACTCTGTGGTACCAGCCTTTGCTCTGCCTCCAACAGGCAGGGGCTTATCTGTAAGCTGTGGGGCCAGGGCCTTCGCAAGGCCTCATGCCCCCACTGTGTGTTTAGCTGCCCCTGCTGTGGGAGGCCCCCAGGCAAGGCGAGGCCTTCTCACCCCTTCGCACTCAGCGATGCCAGGAGCACCTGCACCTGAACCCGACCTCCTGAGGCCTTCTGTGCCCTGAAGTTGCCCACTCCCCTGGTGGGAGTGCTGAGACCCTCATGCCCATTAAATACCTTTGCCTGCCTCCTATAGCTGCCCTGCTGCTTGTGCCTGATCCAGGGGGTTTGGAGGAGGCCCTGACCCCAGGGACAAAGACCTTCCAGGAGGGAGGAGACCAAGTTGGACCCCTGCTTGGCTCTGTGACCTTGGGAGAGACATCTAACATTTCTCTTATCCTTAAAATGGGGCAGTGGTCCCCTGGAGACAATGGAGGAAAAAACCCAGGAATGTCTGGCTGCAGGGGGCGCCCGCGGCCTGGCCTGGTCCACTCTTGCCCCACTGGAGCCTCGTGGGTGGGTTGGGGCTGGTCCTCAGGCCGGGATACCCCATCGCAGTCCAACCTGGCTCTTTCCCGCTGGTCCCTTCCTGTTGGGGAGTCAGGTGCTGGTTCTGGTCTGTCCCTGGGGTGGGGTGGGGCACATCAAACTGTGGCTCTGCTGGTGGCCAGACTGTGACTTTGGGACTGGGAAGACCGGCACCTTCCTGGAATGTTATCAGAGATTGAAGTATGTGTTTCATGCAGAACATCTGGCACACAGTAGGCACACAATGAATGTAGCAGTATGAATCTTCACACAGCCGACGACTGCCCAGCGCTTCTCCAAGGTCAGCTCAGACTCTCCAAGTGGAGGAGGGTGGGAATTTGCATCAAGAGCCCACGTGATTCTGCCGCCTGAAGCATAAAGAAGGGTACTTTCTGCCAACCGTGTATCCAGGTGAAATCAAGAGGGAAGATGAACACTCCCAGGGGCCCATGGAGGTCTGAGTGTCTGCGTGTAGTGAGAGTACACACTGGGAGAGGAGGGATTAGAACCTGTCCTCCCTCCACAGCCTGGGGAGGCCCACACTGCAGGACTTCTCTCCCGATCTCTGGACTGCAGAGTCCCGCCACAAGGGGGCGGGACTAACCAACCCTGGAGACCTTGGGCCCCACCCAACCTTGTTCAACCCTGGGAATGATGATTCTCCCCTTTGCCTGGGCCCAGTGTCTCCCCAGTAACAAGCCCCTTTGGGCTTCAAGCCTTTTCTCAACTCTTACCCCTGCTTATCTCAGAAACTCTTGGGCTTCTATTTGTACTCATTGGGATACAAAAAGGCAGCCCAGCTTTGGCTTTGCTGTAAAGGGATTCAGGGGCCACATTTAAATTTCTTGGGACCCAAGGTGAAGTGTAAAGCCAAAGCAATCTCTCTTTGGGAAGCTCCACAGTTCGTGGCGGGGAAGGAGACCCTCCGAGCCCCTGAGCCCAGGTGGGTGCCCACATATGTACTATGAACTATGAACGCTAATACCACCTGTGTGTGTGTGTAAGGGTACAGGCTGGCCCAGGCTGCTCAGTAGTGCAGAGGGGCAGCAATAGTGGTGCAGCCCTGGGGGCCTCAAGTCCACTCCCAAATGAGAGTCCTGAGGTGGTCTGGGGCTGAGTAGAGAAGAGGGTCCCAAACCATGAATGGTGGAACTGGCTGGGCGGAGGAGTGGCACCCACCCAGAGTCCATGCCCTGTCCCTCTGCCACCCTGCCTTACTAGGTGCAGGGCATCCCCGCCACGCACATTGGGCCTCAGTTTCCCCATGGAAAGGACATAATTTTCCTCATAATCTCAAATGAGGCTATGACTCTTCCAATGGCAATGCCCTCTGGGATGTAGATTCCAGGTCCTTCTGTTATAAATCCAGACTGGGATTTATAACATTTCTTTAGGAAAGTCCTTAGGATCCGGCTCCTCAGCTCCTCAAGGGTTAAACGAGACTTAGCCCACCCCACAGGCTCTTCCTTAGGGCCTGGGTCGCCTCAAGGATTCTCTCCTGCCAGACTGGAGGTCTCTGTTGAGCTGGCAGTGACCACAGGGCCCTACCTCCCTCTCGGCCCCCTCTTCATTTTTGCTGAGCCTGTCCCAGATTCTGAGATGCACTCCGCCCAGTCCTTGGCCCAAGGATAACAGGAGGGGTGTTATCAGAGCCCAGTTATGGGGCCAGCTGTCCGCACACCCGGAAAGCCCTGCCATCCCTGCCTTCCCCTGGGCTGGAGCTGCCAGGTGCCCACAAGTCTGCAGGGCTTCTGAGAGGTCCCCAGCTGTCTCCTAGAACCTGGTGGACCCTGGAATGGGAGCCCAGAAGCAGACCCCCATCTCCAGACCTTTCCTCCACGGACCTTCTGGAAGGTCAAGACATATGGGGTGGGACTCCTAGCCCAGTCACTCTGCTCTGCCACCAGCTAGTGTGCTGTGGAAGAGGTTACCTCCCTCTGCTCAGCCTCAGGTTTCTCATCTGTGGAAGGACTGATGGTCATAGCCACCTAAAAGAGCTCACAGGATCCTAACTCTTCAGAGCAGGAAGGGCCTTGGGGGTCACTTGGCTACCCTCTATCCCTTGTTTCACAGATGGGGACTCTGAAACCCAGAGAAGGAAGTGATTGCTTAAGACAACACAGTGGCCTAAGTCTGGTGGTTCTGTGGTTCCCGGCTGCCATCCCCATTCCTGCTCCCAGGCCATTCCAGAGGATGAAGGCTGGCGGTGACCACAGGGCCCTACTCTTGGGCCGCCTGCCTTACAGATGGGCTGGGCACTTCGGCACAGGGCCTGGGCAGTTGATAAGAAAGTAGGGCTTAACTCTCTTTCCAGCCCTGTGCTGCCAGCGATAATGATGCCCTGTTACTCAGCCCTGCCCTGTTCTGCCCTGACTGCCCCACCCAAAGGGGCCCTGCAGGTGGCTAAGGGTAGGGTGGGGCGAGGATGGGTGGGGGGCAGGGGAGGTTACTACATGGGACCCAGAGCCCAGGATCCTAATACCTCACAGGGCACAGGAACTTTGTTGGCTGACCCTCATGGGCACCTGGGCACAATGCCTGGCATCCAGTAGATGCTCCATCTGTGCCCGGATTCCTTTAATTCTTAGCATGCAGAGCCTGGTTGGAGGGAAGTAGCCTTGGGACTGAAGGTTTGCGAGAGCTCCTGCACTGGGTAACAAAACCTTTACTGAGAACTGCCCTGGCCAGGGCCTGTGCTAAGCAGTTCATATTATCTCCTTTAATCCTCACAACTACTCTATGAAGTTGTTATTCTAGTTTTACAGATGAGGAAGCCAGCACTAAACAAATAAGTAACTTCCCTAAAGTCACACTGCTTCTAAGAGGCAGAAGTCAAAGCCTGTTTGGCCATTTACCATTAATTACACTGTGCTTCTATGGGCAGTTAGCACATTTTTTTTTTCCAGTATTGAGTAATGGTTAAGATGTGGGCTCTGAAGCCAGAGTGCCTGGTTTCTCCCTCTGTGAGATTAATAATTGTATCTCGGCCAGGAATGGTGGCTCATGCCTGTAATCCCAGCACTCTGGGAGGCCAAGGTGGGTGGATTGCTTGAGTTTAGGAGTTCCAGAGTCCTAAGCAGCAGCAAGACTCAGTCTCTACTAAATATGTGCAAAAACGAGCCGGGTGTGTGATGGACGCCTGTAGCTCCAGCTCCACAGGAGGCTGAGGCAGGAAGATCAGCCCAGTAATTTGAGGTTGCTGTGAGCTATGATGATGCACTATAGCTGGGATGACAGAGTGAGATTGTCTCAAAAAAAAAATCTGTCTCATCTGGTGGCTGTAGGATTGATTAGGCAGTGCATGGAAAGAGCTCAGCGCGAATGCTGTCACATGGCAACTTAATGAAAGGGATGCATAAATCAGGATCTGTGATCCGCTGGGGCCTTGGGTTGACAGTTGCCATGACAACGGTGCCAGTTTGGTACAGGTGGCTTATGGTTGGGCAACAAAGGAGAAGGGTGCTACTTTGGAGGGGAGGTTTGTGTTATGTTTTATAGAAAATCTACTGGGCCAAAGGGGATCAGGGCCATGGATGAGATTCTTCAAGGGAGCTGTAAGATGGCTACCCGACAGGAGCTCTGCACTCGTGTTGGGAAAGCAGCTGTTGCTTCTGCTTTGTGGCCAGGCAGAGTGCCTTGGGCTGAAGAAAGTCAAAGCCGCAGTGGTTCTGAGCTCCTTGCTGGGGCAGCGGTTCAGAGCCTCTGCCTCCCTGGCTTCTGCTGTGCTTCCTCTGTGGTCTCCCAGGGGCCTCTCTCCCGCTCTCTGGCTGCATCTCTGCCTCACCTCCTCTCACCTCTCCGCTCGTGCTTCCTCTCCTCCATCTCCACCTTTCACTGTCTTTTATCAAACTCTTTCATACTGTCTTCTGCTCTCCCTCCTCACTCTCTACCCCACTTTTCCTGGACTGCAGATTCCAGGAACAAGTAACTGACGACTTTCAAGTACTAACTTTTAACTGTGGTTCTTGGAAGCCCCGGGTCTGGGCGTGGAAACACATGAACCAGGCTGGAGGCAGGACCTGCACAGGGCAGCTTTGTTCGCCTCTCTCTGGGACTTCTGCCTCCTAGGCAGGACCCACATTCCCAGCTGCTTTCTGCTTGGGGCACTTTTGCTGCTGAAATCCAAGATTCCCAGTCTGGAAGGGGACCCACTGAATATCTAGCCACTTCCCTCATTTTATCAGTGAGAAGAAAACCAAAGCAGCGAGGGACATCAGAAAGGGTTTCCCCCAGGATCATAGAGCAGAACAGAGGCCTGGCCAAAGCAGCTTTCCACCACCCTTGGCAGAGAACAGCTGGGTCAGGGCTGTAAACAGGAAGGGCACTCTTGCTTTCTCCATTTGGCTCCAGTGGGCAGAGGCATAACAATGACGACAATAGTCACATAGTTGAATGCTAACTGTGTACCAGGCATTGGGTTAAGTGCTTTGCTTGCATGCACTTATTTACTCCTCCAACCTTGTGAGAAAAGTGCTGCCATTACTTTTGTGAGTGTGACCTTGGGCAGTCCTCCAGCCTGCAAGGACAGGGCTTGTTGGAAGATCCTCAGGGTTACTCCTGTGCTGATCTCATTGGATTCTTTGACTTGGTAACCAGGAAGGATGGTCCTGGTTTGGGGGCAAGTCCTAAGGTGAACAGGGTCCCAGGCAAGGCTTATGCTATGGCCCATTAGGAACCTGAGTTACCTGGAACGCCAGCTGGCCCCTAGTAGCAGGGGAACATGAGGTCACCAAGCAGGGCCCTTAGCATCCAGGCTGAGGAGGTCCTCAGCTCAGCAATTCCTAGATACCTGCTCTTCAGCCACTGACAAAAATGGAAAGATCCTGGGCAGCGCCTGTAGTCCCAGCTACTCAGGAGGCTGAGGCAAGAGAATTGCCCAAGCCCAAGAGCTGGAGGTTGCTGTGAATTGTGACAACATGGCACTCTAGCGAGGGTGACAAAGTGAGACTCTGTCTCTAAAAAAAGAGGAAAGATTCCCTCCTGCCTGTGCCCTGTCCTGGCAGGGCAGTGGGATGCTGTGGCTGGAGCATGGCTGGACATCCAGAATGCTGGGTGGACAGTGGGCTCACTACTTCGGAGCCTCTTACCTCATCTGCAAGAAACTAAAGCCTGTGTGTAGTCAAAGGGTGCCTGATTGGAGGACGCTTTGTCAACCCTCACTCCTTTCCTCAGGCCGGGACTGAGTGAGTGTGGGGTGGTTACGGGGGAGGGCGGGGTCCAACTCAGGTTTGGGGGGCCTGGCAGGAGGAACTCCCTTCCCCTTTTGTCTCCCTTTTCCCTCCTTGGGCTCTGATCCTTCCACAGTCTCTGGATTTAGATCATTTCGAAATGGCCCAAGCTGAGGATGGGACACCCCACTTTAGTTTCCAGATGGACTAGGCCTGGATTGCCCTCTTTAAGTGACTATCTGAGCTCTCTCTTCCCTGCCAAGTACCTCACCCTAAGGGAAACAGCTGCTGGACTTGGGTTTGGGGCAGAGATACAGCCCCTCTGCTCCCAAGTGGCAGCACATTCTATTAGCTGCCCGTAGCCCCTGGACACACAGTGCATTGGAGTGGAAGCTTCTGGAAGGCTTCAAGGCCTGGACAGCCAGCAGGGACTTGGATTGCCTGCCCAGCTTGGCCAGGAGGCTCGGGCTGCCTTGGGCATGATCCAGACCAAAGAGTAAAGGAGGTTTGTTCTGAAGCGAAGACCAGAATTAGGCACACAGAGGGTTCTTTGCTTTGGAGTTGAAGCCGTTGAAGATTTGTTTTCTTTGAATATCCTGCTGCAGGAAAGAGAAGCCAAAAATCAAACGTTCTTAAAATATGGATTTCAGGTGACTTTAAAGGAACAATTTGTTTGGTTTCCGTCCCATGCCGTTTTTGCTTGGTGGGGTCTCAGGGACTCGTCTGTGGGGTTGCGTGGCTTCCCACCCGTGGGGCTGGGGGGGTTCCAGCCCTTCCAGGCTTGCCCACCCAGCCTCACAGCAGGGGCCAGGGGGAACTTCCCCATTCCTGGGCACCTGGTCCAACTTGAGGGCCTCTAGTGACACCTGAGCCCTGAGCTTGTTCTCAGGGAGGGTCATTACCTCAAGAAGTGCAGGTCACTTTTCCTGGACCTTAGCTTCATTAGCACTGCTGACACACTCTCTTTCTTGAAAACTCTTCACCCTTGACCTCAGGGGTCTGTCTAGGACTCTTCCTCTCACCTTCTACCACGAAATCTTTCAGGTTCCTCCCTTGGGGGCATGTCTTGCTCTTGGAGTACTCACTCATTCCCTGTGCTGGGCCCCAGGGAGCCCCATCTCAGGCCCTCCCAGTGGCCCAGGCTTTGTTCCTTAGTTTTCTATGACTGAATTATTCCCTTGGGGCTTCCACCAGCTGCAAGGTCTTTCCAAGTCTCAGCATTGGGAAGAGAAAAAGCAAAGGGAAAAAGAGCCAGAGTAACAGGAGCATTTGTTAGTGTTCAGGGGTAGCTGAACAGGGTGGTAGGATCTGGATATAGGTGTCCAAGGCCTGTCCCAAGCTTAGGTTTGAAAAGCCAAAGGGGGCTAGGAGTCTGTAGGTAGCTCAAGCACCTAAGGCACCAGCCACATACACCGGAGCTGGTGGGTTTGAATCCATCCTGGGCCTACCAAACAACAATAACTACAACCCCCCCCAAAAAAGAGCCAGGCATTTTGGCAGGCACCTGTAGTCCCAGCTATTTGGGAGGCTGAGGCAAGAAAATCGTTTAAGCCAGGAGTTGGAGGTTGCTGTGAGCTGTGATGCCATTGCACTCTACCCAGGGTGACAGCTTGAGGCTTTGTCTCAAAAAAACAAAAAAAAGAAAGAAAATCCAAAGAGTATTGCAAAACTCCCCAAGAGGGGAGCAGGAATTAAAGGCTTCCTCGAGCAGCCTCATGTAGGTCCCCTGCTTCAGTGACTGTGGACAGACTGGGTGTGGTGAAGAAGGGGAGTCCTGGGAGAAGGGGTGTGGAGAGGTGGGGAAACCGATCAGGAATGTATTGCTGTCCTCCAGGGAGGAGCTTATCAAAGACGAAGGCTTGAACTTATTCGACTCATTCAACACTCATACATTCATTCACTCCCTCATTCACTCATTCAGCAAACACTGAGTCCACACAATATATCCAGGAGGCAATGAAATGAATTATTATTATTATTATTATTATTTTTGAGATAGAGCCTCAAGCTGTCACCCTGGATAGTGTGCCGTGGCATCACAGCTCACAGCAACCTCCAATTCCTGGGCTCAAGCGAGTCTCCTGCCTCTGCCTCCCAAGTAGCTGGGACTACAGGCGCCCGCCACAACGCCCGGCCATTTTTTGGTTACATCCGTCATTGTTGTTTGGCAGGCCCGGGCTGGATTCGAACCCTCCAGCTCAGGTGCATGTGGCTGGTGCCTTAGCCCGTTGAGCCACAGGCACCAAGCCAGAATTATTATTATTATTATTTATTTTTATTTTTTTGAGACAGAGTCTCAAGCTGTTGCCCTGGGTAGAGTGCCATGACGTCACAACTCACAGCGACCTCAAACTCTTGGGCTTAAGCAGTTCTCTTGCCTCAGCCTCCCAAGCAGCTGGCACTACAGGCACCCGCCACAACACCTGGTTATTTTTTGATTGTAGTTGTCATTGTTGTTTGGCAGGCCCAAGCTGGATTCGAACCCTCCAGCTCTGGTGTATGTGGCTGGCACTCTAGCCACTGAGCTACAGGCGCTGAGCCAAACTCTTTGGCTTAAGCGATTCTCTTACCTATGCCTCCCAAGTAGCTGGGACTACAGGTGCCTGCCAAAATGCCCAGCTATTTTTTGGATGCAGTTGTCATTGTTGTTTAGCTGGCCCAGGCCAGGTTTGAACTCGCCACCCTCTGTGTATGAGGCTGGCGCCATAACTACTGTGCTATGGGTGCCAAGCCTGAAATGAATTTTTAAAAAGAATATATTCACAGAGTATAGTATAATTACTAATTTAAAATTACATTTATTTATTTTTATCTTTGAGACAAAGTCTCTGTCACCCTGGGTAGAGTGCTATGGCATCATAGCTCACAGCAACCTCAAACTCTTGGCCTTGAGCAATTCTCTTGCCTCAGCCTCTCGAGTAGCTGAGACTACAAATGTGTGCCCCTACACCTGGATAGTTTTTCTATTTTTAGTATAGATGGGAGTTCTTGCTCTTGCTCAGGCTGGTCTGGAACTCCTGAGCTCAGGCAATCCCGCCGCCTCAGGCTCCCAGAGTGCTAGGATTATAGGTATGAGTCACTGGGCTCAGAACATATATATATATTTTAAAAGATTAGATGGAAATTCATCAAAAGCTTGTGGTGACTGAGCAAGCATTTTCTAATTAGGGGGATCTGGCTGTTGGTCTGGAGGTCAGGACACCTGATTTGTAGCCCCAGCTCTTCCCCTGCCTAGCTGTGTGACTGTGAAAAGCCTTCCACTCTCAGGGCCTGTTTCCTCTCTTGTGAAACGAAGAGTGTGGAACCAGCTTTGATGTTACACAAGAACATGCAAGATTAGGTATTGTGGGCAGTTTCACTGGCATGTCTGGGCTGCCCACCCACTCCCCCATCCCTCCCAGGCCTTGCCAATCAAGTCCTTAATACAACCACAGCCCCTCTGCTCGTGGGCTGCGCAGAGAGGAGGAAGTGGCCACAGCCTGGCCAGCTGTGAGGCTCTGCTCTCGAATTAGAATCCCGCCTCGCATCTCTGCCCTGTTTTGAATCATGAAAAGCCGCCTCCACCCTTCAGCTGCAGCCTTATGGCCGAGAACAGAGGGTGTTTGGGACCTTCACATCCTCTACTGCCTTGAGGCCTCAGTCAGAAGACGGAGGGGACCCATCAGGCAGGAAGGAGCATGTATTGATCATGATTACCTGCCAGACACTGCGTCTGTGAGTTCTAAGTGTTAGCCTGTTCACTCATTTTCCTCAGTGGCCCTGGTGGGAAGTGATGAGGTGAGGCTCAGAGAGACCAAGGACTGTACCAGTGGCACTGCTCAAAGTGGCAGCTGCAGGACGGGGACCAGCTCTTTCTGTGTCAGAATTGAAGGCAGTCAGAGCCTACCTTCTCTTTCCAGGACTGCATGGAATTTCCATGTGCCAGTCACAGCCACGTGGTGACAGGGATTTAAACCCATTCCCGATCATACCCACTGAAACATTTCTCTTCCTCAGAAATTCCACTGAGAGAATTGCTTCTCCTCTCCCTGTTCTCAGGCCTCTAGTCCCCTTGACTTCTTCAGCAGGTGACAGATACAGCACTTTCCCTGTTCTTTCTGTGGAGAGTGGAACTCCTGTTCTTATGGGAAGAGTCTCTGACTGTTCTGGTAACCCCCTTCACACCGAGCTGACTCCCAGGGACCTGCTGCTTCTTTCCACAGCTTCCCTATTTGGTCAGCTAATTCTTTTTTTTTTTTTTTTTTTGTAGACAGCCTTCAAGCTGTTGCCCTGGGTAGAGTGCTGTGGCATAACAGCTCACAGCAACCTCCAACTCCTGGCCTCAAGTGATTCTCCTGCCTCCATCTCCCAAGTAGCTGGGACTACAGGTGCCTGCCACAATGCCTGGCTAGTTTTTGGTTGCAACCGTCATTGTTTGGCAGGCCTGGGTTGGATTCGAACCTGCCAGCTCAGGTGTATGTGGTTGGTGCCTTAGCTGCTTGAGCCACAGGCGCCAAGCCCTTTTTTTTGTTTTTTGGAGGTAGAGTCTCACTATGTTCCCCTGGGTAGAGTGCTGTGGCGTCACAGCTCACAGCAACCTCAAATCTTGTTTGTTTGTTTGTTTTTTTTTTTTTGAGACAGAGCCTCAAGCTGTCACCCTGGATAGAGTGCCGTGGCATTACAGCTCACAGCAACCTCCAATTCCTGGGTTCAAGCGAGTGTCCTACCCCTGCCTCCCAAGTAGCTGGGACTACAGGTGCCTGCCACAACGCCCGGCCGTTTTTTGGTTGCAGCTGTCGTTGTTTGGCGGGCCCGGGCTGGATTTGAACCTGCCAGCTCAGGTGTACATGGCTGGCGCCTCAGCCCATTAAGCCACAGGCGCCAAGCCTCAAATCTTGGGTTTAAGCAATTCTCTTGCCTAAGCCTCCCAAGTAGTTGGGACTACAGGTGCCCACCACAATGCCTGGCTATTTTTTTGTTGTAGTTGTCATTGTTGTCTGGCAGGCCTGGGCTGGGCTCAAACCTGCCAGCTCCAGTGTATGTGGCTGGCGCCCAAGCTGCTGAGCTACAGGTGTGCTGAGCCCAGATCAGCTAATTCTGTACGCCTGTTCCACACTGGATGCTGCCTCCCCTCCCCCCTTTCTTCTTTAAATTCTAAAACAGGAGAGTAGGGGAAATTCTGTCTGTTCTTCCATCTGGCCTCAGATTTTTAGGAAGGAATTCAGGATAAATAAAAAGCAATTTCTCATCAAATGCTATTTCTTTTCTATTTTGACTATTGGTGTTATACTATTTTTCTAATGTTCATTACAGATATTTAAGAATTCTCGAGTATTATGGGTTAATTGTCCCTCCTTGGAGTAGCCCCAGTAACCAAATACGATAACACCCTTGCAGTGAGGAAATGTGTTCTGCCCATACCTTGGAATATAATCTAGTTGGAAATTGGAGCTGTCTTAATTCTTAAATTCAAACCAGCTACATCTTGGGTAGGATTCTTAACCTTGTTCACTTGGCCAATAGCCCACACCTCACAGGGCTGTCCAGGGGATCAGATGAGGTGAGGTATGAGGATCTGACAGCACCTACTGGTGCTCAGTAGGACCCCCCCCTCCTAGTGCTGTCCTGGGCATTATGTCTGAGCCTCTCCCAACCCCAGTTTCCTCCTTTGTAAACTGAGTATAGTCTTAGAGCTGCCCTGCCTGCTTCCTAGTGGGCTGGGAGATGCTGAGCAGAGATGGGAAGGCACAGGCACAATTAAGGGTTATTATATGCAGGCCCCATTGCACCTCTTAATAAATCTGCTTTTGAAGAGGTTGTCTCCAGTCCCTTTTTTTTTTTTTTTTTTTTTTGCAGTTTTTGGCCCGGGGCTGGGTTTGAACCCGCCACCTCCGGCATATGGGGCCAGTGCCCTACTCCTTTGAGCCACAGGCGCTGCCCCCTAGATTCTTTTTTTTTTTCAAGGCAGAGCCTTGGCTCGGCTCCTGTGGCTCAACAGGCTAAGGCGCCAGCCACATACACCTGAGCTGGCGGGTTCGAATCCAGCCCCGGCCCGCCACACAACAATGATGGCTGCAACCAAAAAATGGCTGGGCCTTGTGGCGGGCGCCTGTAGTCCCAGTTACTTGGGAGGCAGAGGCAGGAGACTCGCTTGAGCCCAGGATTTGGAGGTTGCTGTGAGCTGTGATGCCATAGCACTCTACCCAGGGCAACACACACACACACACACACAAGACAGAGCCTCAAGCTGCCACCCTGGATAAAGTGCAAGGGCATCACAGCTCACAGCAACCTCCAATTCCTGGGCTCAAGCGAGTCTCAAGCCTCGCACTCCCAAGTAGCTGGGACTAGAGGCGCCCGCCACAACGCCCGGCCTGTATTAGAAAAGGATC
>CAUYRH010017236.1:0-12470 GCA_963574655.1 Perodicticus potto
GCTGGGACTAGAGGCGCCCGCTACAACGCCCGGCCATTTTTTGGTTGCAGCCGTCATTGTTGTTTGGCGGGTCCGGGCTGGATTCGAACCCGCCAGCTCAGGTGTACGTGGCTGGCGCCTTAGCCCGTTGAGCCACAGGCGACGAGCCTTTTTTTTTTTTTTTTTTGTAGAGACAGAGTCTCACTTTCTCATCCTCGGTAGAGTACCATGGCATCACAGCAACCTCCAACTCCTGGGCTTAGGCGATTCTCTTGCCTCAGCCTCCTGAGTAGCTGGGACTACAGGCACCCGCCACAACGCCCAGCTATTTTTCTGTTTTGCAGTTCGGTTGAGGCCAGGTTTGAACCCGCCACCTTCAGTATATGGGGCCGGCACCCTACTAGCTGAGCCACAGGTGCGGCCCAGGAAAAATTTTTTGAGACGGATTCTCACTCTATCGTCCTGTGTACCTGAGTACTATGGCGTCCGTATAGCTCATAGCAACCTTAAACTCTTGGTCTTTTTTTTTTTTTTTTTTTTGAGACAGAGCCTCAAGCTGTCACCCAGGATAGAGTGCTGTGGCACCACAGTTCACAGCAACCTCCAATTCCTGGGCTCAAGCGAGTCTCTTGCCTCCACCTCCCAAGTAGCTGGGACTACAGGCGCCTGCCACAGCGCCCGGCCATTTTTTGGTTGCAGCCGTCATTGTTATTTGGTGGGCCCAGGCTGGATTCGGGCCCAGGCTAGATTCGAACCCGCCAGCTCAGGTGTACGTGGCTGTCACCTTAGCCCGTTGAGCCACAGGCGCCGAGCCTAAACTCTTGGTCTTAAGTAATCCTCTTGCCTCAGCCTCCCAAGTAGCCAGAGTAGCTGAGACTACAGGTGCGCCACTAAGCCTGGCTAGTTTTTCTATTTTTAGTAGAGACGGGGTCTCACTCTTGCTCAGGCTTATTTCAAACTCAAGCAATCCACCCGGCTTAGCCTCCCAGAGTGCTAGGATTTGGTGCATGAGCCCCTGCACCTGGCCCCTTTCTTAGTGCCTCCTCCCCCATCTAATTCTTTCTCATTACTCTACCAGGGAGTAGTTTCCTCCCAGGTTTGGCCCTTTATTGCCGTCACTACTAGCCCTTGGGGTATTTGCCTCCCCCTAATCTAGTCTAAGCTTCTCACAAATGGGGAGACTTGGAACCAGAGGTGTGAAATGACTTTCTCTTGGGCTCACCTTTTCTGTTGACTTGAGGCTGAGTCTGAACTAGAGCCCAGGTCGTGTGACCCCCCAGATGCTTTTTATGGCAACTAACCCCTTTGGTACCTTCAGCATTCAAATTGCTCAGGGAGGGAATCTGATTCTCCTCTTTTAACTTGTCCACAGAAATGGCTGCAAGCTGATCTGCCTCAAAGCCATGTGTCTGTGAGTGTCGGTAAAGTCTAGCACAGTCCAGTGATGAGAAGCACGGGGTCAGCAGGAGGAGGTGAGAGGGTTCCAAGGCAGCCATTGCCACTGCTCAGTGCTGAAGGCTCTAAGGCAGGGGTGTGCAGTCTGTAGCCTGAGGGCTGCATGGTGACTTTGTGAAGACTTTTTTTGCTTATCTCTGGTGTTTGATATCACGAAAAGTATGCACGGAGCTATTTTTTTATAATCAGCTTTTGTTAGTATTTGGGTGTTTAATGTGTGGCCCAAGACAATGTGCAGCAGAGAAAATAAAAAGGCTGGACACCCCTGCTCTAAAGGAGTTCAGGTGACCAAGAGTAAGGGCTTTGCCTTACCATTTGCTCCTTATGATTTCTCAAGGCTTTTCAATTAGTGAGCATTATAAAAACAAAGTTTTATTTTCCACACCAATTGCCAATAAGTAGTTCATTTTTCAATTTGTCCCCCATAGCATACGGGAGAAATTTCCAATCCAAAATGCTCATAGCTTGTATATGCTTTTTATTTTTTTGAGACAGAGCCTCAAGCTGTCACCCTGGATAGAGTGCCGTGGCATCACAGCTCACAGCAACCTCCAACTCCTGGGCTC
This sequence comes from Perodicticus potto, assembly GCA_963574655.1. Classification (NCBI taxonomy): domain Eukaryota; kingdom Metazoa; phylum Chordata; class Mammalia; order Primates; family Lorisidae; genus Perodicticus; species Perodicticus potto. The sequence goes on from CAUYRH010017236.1 coordinate 2,001, forward strand.
AAGCGATTCTCCTGCCTCTGCCTCCCAAGGAGCTGGGACTACAGGCACCTGCCACAACACCCGGCTACATGTTTAGTTGCAGCCGTCATTGTGGTTTGGTGGATTCGAACCTCCCAGATCAGGTGTATGTGGCTGGTGCCTTAGCCGCTTGAGCTACAGGTGCCAGCCTTGTATATGCTTTCATCTTTCTCCTCAATGCTCTGAGCTGACTGTGAAGAACTTATTTTTCTAGCTGGGCATTGTGGTGGGCACCTGTAGTCCCAGCTACTCGGGAGACTGAGGCAAGAGAATCACCTAAGCCCAGGAGTTGGAGGTTGCTGTGAGCTATGATACCATAGCACTCTGCCAAGGGTGATAAAGTGAGACTCTGTGTCTACAAAGAAAAAAAAAAAAAAGAATATATTTTTCTATGCCATGTTCCTTTGCTTACAATGTGCTCACATGAAACTCTCCTGTTCTTCTCTTCACTCTTTTTTTTTTTTTTTTTGAGACACAGCCTCAAGCTGTCACCCTGGACAGAGTGCTGTGGCATCACAGCTCACAGCAACCTCCAATTCCTGGGCTTAAGCGAGTCTCCTGCCTCCGCCTCCCGAGTATCTGGGACTACAGGCGCCCACCACAACACCTGGCCATTTTTTGGTTGCAGCCGTCATTGTTGTTTGGTGGGCCCAGGCTGGATTCGAACCCGCCAGCTCATGTGTACATGGCTGGCACCTTAGCCCGTTGAGCCACAGGCGCTAAGCCTGAGCCTTCACTCTTAATTCTTTCCATAAAAAGCACTGAGGGGTCAGATGATGCGGGTTCTAGTTCAGATTCAGCCTCAAGGAGACAATGGGGTCTAAAGAAACATCTGTGAGGGGCTTAGACCAAGATCCAGTTTGGCCAAAGGTTTCATTTAGATCACCCTCTCTGCCCGTTGCCCTCTTTTAAGAAGGGCTCTGGTGGCACTGTTGAGGCTCCATAAAAAAAGTGTCAAGACTGGCTCAGTGCCTATAGCTCAGCGGCTAGGGTGCCAGCCACATACACTGGAGATGGCAGGTTCAAACCCAGCCCAGGCCTGCCAGACAATAATGACAACTACAACCAAAAAAACCAAAAAAATAGCCAGGCACTGTGGTGGGTGCCTGTAATCCCAGCTACCTGGGAGACTGAGGCAAGGGAATCGCGTAAGCCCAAGAGTTTGAGGTTGCTGTGAACTGTGACAACACGGCACTCTACTGACAGTGACATAGTGAGACTCTTGTCTCAAAAAAAGAAAAAGAAGTGTCAAGATTGACTAGTAATGTCTGCTCTGGGCAGGGAACAATATCTAGTCAACCAGATGTTTGCCATTGTTGGTCTAGAGGAGCTCTAAAAATCCCTTCTAGCAATAACATGTCTCTTTTCTCATAGTGTGAGAACAGGTAGATTTCTGCTTTCTGGGGCCCAAAGTAACCAGGGGGAAAACTCAAAATGATCTTATTTCAATCAGAGAGGAAAGGATAAGAATGATAAGTGATGTTTGGTGAGCACTCAACTATGTTCTCACTCAGTACTTTCCTGCAATCACCTAATTACCTAATTTCAGCCTCACAACAGTCCTGTCAGGTAGAAACGACAAGTATTTCCATTACACATGGGAAGAAACTGAGACGTGGAGATGTTAAGTTAACTTGTCCAAAGTCTTAAAGGCAATAATAATGTCGATATCCTGGCTGTGATATTACACTGAAGTTTTATAAGGTGTTTCCACTGGGGCAGAGGATATAAAGGATCTCTCTGTATTATTTCTTACCATTGCATGTGAATCTAGTTATTTCAAAAATAAAAAAATTATTTGAAAAAATCCTATGATGTAGATTTTATTTTCCCTCTTTTTTTTTTTTTTTTTTTTTTGAGACAGAGCCTAACCCTGGATAGAGTGCTGTGGCATCACAGCTCACAGCAACCTCCAATTCCTGGGCTCAAGCGAGTCTCCTGCCTCTGCCTCCCAAGTAGCTGGGACTACAGGCGCCTGCCACAACGCCCAGCCAATTTTTGGTTGCAGCCGTCGTTGTTGTTTGGCAGCCCGGGCTGGATTCGAACCCGCCAGCTCAGGTGTACATGGCTGGCGCCTTAGCCCGTTGAACCACAGGCACCAAAACGGAAGCAGAGCTTTAAAGAGGCTAAGTAAGTGGCCCATTTGGCAATTCAACTTAAATACGCACTGAGGCCCTGCTACGTGCAAGGCACCGTCTTGGCACCGGGGATACAGCAGCAAACAAATATTGCCCTCACCGAGCTATCGCTCTACTGGGGGTAGTCAGAATTCAAGTCAGCATCTGGCTGCCAAGTCCTCCGCGACTCAGATTTCAGAGATCTGGTCACAGGATCAGAGCATGGCAAATCATAGAGCTACCCAAAGTTAAGGCAGCTGCAAAATTTCTAGGCAGATGTATATGAAAGCATCTAACAGTGCCAAGTGCACAGTAAGCACTCAATAAAAATTAATTCCCTTCCTTCCTTTCTAGCACCTGTCTCAGAGCCCAGGAGGAACCTCTCTTCCAGCACGACCCAACAGAGGTTTTACCCTTCAGCACCTGGATAGAGTCCTTCAGGGGACCATTTTGAGTGGTGGAGACCTGATCTAAAAGCACCTGTGGGCTTAGCTGAAGAGCTGTGCTTGAGGGCGACTCCCAAGGTTTGGGGAGGCACGTTTGAAACCCGTCAGGGAGTCCGTGGCGATTGTTCTTCTGAACGTCAGTTCTTTTCACAGCATGGTTTTGAAAGAGTTCCCTTAAGCAAGACCAGTTTTGTGGCCAGAATGATTGCTCAGACCTCAGACGTCTGAGTGGTATCTAACGCCGATCCAAAGATCGCATTAACCCTCACACAGGAATTTTCCTTCAAACACTATAAGAACAATTCAGCTTGGCAATATATTCCCGTCGTCTTTCCTAGAGACAAACTTCAGTGAGCTGGAGCCAGAGATCACAAGAGTCATTTTCCACAGGAAAGAATGCTCCAGATGCTGGACTCAGGGCCAGTGAGAATTTGGCCACAATTCACTAGCTGCCTCTCAGACAGAGAGTGGTTTGAATTGGGGAACTCACCAAAAATGAACATGTGTTTCTCTTCTGAGCGTGGAATACAACACCTCAGAGAGAAATTCTTCAAACTGAGAGAGCCCTGTCTCTCTCGGCTCCAGTTTCTTATGCACTCAGCTCTCACAAGCATGTGCTCCTTATAGCCTGGAAGCAAGTAAACAAGAAGGAAGGGAAGGAAGAGAGGAGATACTTATCTCTCAGAGCCGACTCCATGCAGTGCTGAGCATCCCCACTGGGTGCAGTGCAATCCTTTGAGGAAGACATTATTACCCTCATGCTGCAGATGGGAAAACAGAAGCTCAGGAAGGTAAACCCTTGGTCTTAGTAGTGCAATTAGTTGAGTAGTACACACCCAGGATGCAAACCAGCTGGTCTGTCTTCTTTTCAACCATCTTTTTTTTTTTGAGACAGAGTCTCACTTTGTCGCTCTTAGAGTACCGTGGCATCACAGCTCACAGTACCCTCCAGCTCTTGGGCTTAGGTGATTCTCTTGCATCAGCCTCCTGAGAGTAGCTGGGACTACAGGCGCCTGCCAATTTTTTTGTTGCAGTTTGGCCAGGGCCAGGTTCGAACCTGCTACCCTTGGTATGTGGGGCTGGGACCCTACTCACTGAGCCACAGGCTCTGCCCTTTCAACCATCTTTCAACAATACTATTAAGTTCACTCGGAAAAGACCCTTTGAGAATCTCTAACTTAATCATTGAATCTAATCTCTTAGAAGGATACTTCCATACTGAAGGGAAGCATCTCCTCTCGGTTTTCCACCCCCTCTGTGCTACCACGGAGTCAGAATTTGCTGGCATTGTACACCAACCCCACATTAGCAAAAGAATACACAAGTCCTTGGCATAGGAAAGTTGCTGCGGCCAGGCACGGGTGGCTCTTGCCTGTAATCTCAACACTTGAGGCCAGGAGTTCAAGTCAGGCCTGGGGGTAGCGCCTGTGGCTCAAAGGAGTAGGGCATCAGCCCCATATAACGGAGGTGGTGGGTTCAAACCCAGCCCCAGCCAAAAACTGCAAAACTGCAAAAAAAAAAAAAAAAAAAAAAAAAAGACAGGCCTGGGCAACATAGCAAAACCCTGTCTCTATAAAAAATAAAGAAAACGGGCTCAGCGCCAGTGGCTCAACCAGCTAAGGCGCCAGCCACATACACCTGAGCTGGCGGGTTCGAATCCAGCCCGGGCCCGCCAGACAACAATGATGGCTGCAACCAAAGAATGGCCAGGCGTTGTGGTGGGCGCCTGTAGTCCCAGCTACTTGGGAGGCAGAGGCTTGTTATTTGCTTTTGCCCAGTTGTTGGAGGTTGATGTGAGCTTTTATGCCATGGCACTCTATCCAGGGTGACAGCTTGAGGCTCTGTATCAAAAAAAAAAAAAAGAAGATGTGGACTTTATCACTCCCTATTCATATTAATATGGTGGTTATCTTTCCTCTAAGCAAGATATTTCATTAGTTTCATCCATTTTCAAGGAATAAAAACTTAGACAAATACTACAGGTGTCCCCAAAGTCTCCATACATGGGCAAGTTTAACAAACCCACATAACAGTAGATATTTTGTAACATGTTCACTATGAACACTTTATATGGGGGAGAGGGGGCAGAAGGCGTTGAAAGAGGTGGCTAATGAGTACAGAATATTTTGTAAATATTTTATAAAATTTATAAGTATTCTGTTAATAAAGGTACATTTAGCTATAATTCCCCTCTGTATTTTGACAGTGCAGGTGGATAGGATGGGAACATTACCCAGTTAGAGAAAGCATGGCAGCTATAATCTCAGGGTCCTTCTGCGAATATTTGCAGTCCATTTGGGGACTGTCCTTTTTGGATATACCTAAGAGGTGCTGGTGCTAGGCTTACCAGGGGCTTCAGGCATGCAGTATTTTGCTCAGACCAATAGCCGGCATAGCTACTTGGCAAGCCCCAAATGAGAATGCTGGCTGCTTTCAGAAACCGTCTCCCAGACCCTGGTCTCTAATTACACTGGGCCTCCTTGACATATGGGAACAGCAGCTGCATCCAGCCTCCTGGTGACACAGAAGCTTGGTCATGTGAGCAAAGCCCACTTCTCTGAAATGCTACTAATTAGCTATTAACAGGTGATGTTTTTGCACACAGCTCAGTGCAAAGAACAGCTAGTTCCACTCATGCATGAAAGGTCAAAAAACAAAGTGAGAAGGAATAAATGTTATGATACATTTTATTCCTTCAGAGTAAAAGAAAAAGTTATTTAATAAAATGTATATGATAGTACTTTGTTGTATATTTGTGACTCCAAACACTCTTCATCTGGAATGCTTGGTGAGTGAGAAAAACAGAAGGGGAGGGAAAATATTTTCTTTTGATCTGTTGTACAAAAATGTGAGAAGAATTGAAGTGATACTTAGTAAAACCTAGCTAGTGACCTTGGGCGAAATCTTTCTCCTCTCAGAACCTCAGTTTTTCTCATTTTTAAATGAGAGGATTGGATTATTTATAACATTGAACAAAGAGGTTTTCTTCAATGTTAAAAATCTGACATTCCAAGATTTGCGCAACAGCGGGGGAAGAGAACCAGTGGAAGGCCCATTTCCCATTACATAAGGATTTACAATTATATCCATCTTGGACTGGGGATCTCCATACAAACACAAGTGCTAGAAATTTATCATGAGTGAGGAATCACTGGGCTCAGTGGTATGAGCCTGTAATACCAGCTACTGGGGAGGCTGAGGCAGGAGGATCACTTGTGCTCAGTAGTTTGAGGCCAGACTAGGCAACATAGCAACACCTTGACTCAAAAATAAAAATAAACAAAAACTAAGTAAGAAATATACCGAAAGATTTAGCAGAAAGAAATAACATATTGAGGGTTTTCTAACAATAGCAATTCCATTGTTTAAAGAACTCCATGCTCTGGGCAACTGTCATTTTGTACCAAAGAAAACCTTAGTCATACTTACTTTTCCATTTCATTATCCCAAACAAAACTATAACCGTCACTGTGATTGGTCTGCCTGTCCACCCCCAATACCTGGAGATTTTGAACCCCAGGGGAAAGATGTTAGGGCATTGTTTTGCTCGGGCACTGCACTCCTCGACACACAAATGCTTTATCACAAATTATCTCACATAAAATCTTATTTTTCAGAAACACAACTCAAAAGAATCTAATTTTTCGTAGAGTCATTTAAAAGGCTAAATTTTCTTGGATTTCTCTCTCTTGAGATAAAAATCTCAGTGTTTTATCAGTGTTTACTCTTGAATTTATGGTAAAGATGAATATTTCATTTCACTTCTGCCCAGTTATCTAGAGCACAACCCATTTTCATGATTAAGAGTAGATTCAATGGGCTGATCAAAGGGGGAGAGATAATGGCCGAGGGAGCAGAGTTCAAAGCCCAGCTCTGACAGTAACTGACTAGCTGGGTGGTGTCGTGCGAGTCGCTTTTCTTTCGGGGTCTCACTTTCTCTATTGGTGTATACGCCCTCGTCATTGCATTCTTGGCAGGAATCTCCTTGAGCAGTTTGCTTTGTGGCATAATGTCAGACTAGGAATAGCTTAAATACGGAGAGATATTATTATTACAAAGTTATTTTAATCTGCTTATTACCACACATGAAAATTAACACCATGGTTGAGAAATAAAGACATTATGCCACAAAATCCCACACCTCACATGTTTTAAACCCAGCTGGTGCTAGCCCGAAATGCCAGTGGTCATTGCATTCCAGCCTTTTCAACACATGCTGGTGTCACTCTCAGTCCAGCCACCATTCCCTGGCACTTCCTGCTGTGTTCCGGACACTGGTCTGAGTCTCCGATGCCGACTGTGAAGCTTCCAACACATAGCTATCGACCTCCCTGCTCTCAACAAGGAGAAGGGAGCATGCCCTTTAGTGTGTAATATCAACCTTTTCCTATCTTGTTTAATGATTTTTAAAAAAAATTTTTTAAAAATACAGACAGAGCATGTTTAAGGGTTCCTTAAGTTCTTTTCTCTGACTTTGTTCAATTAGGAGTAAGGGAAGCTGTGAATAATGAAACTTTAAATTTAAAAAGGTCTAAATAAGACAAAAGTTTTTTTTCTCTTTCCTGCAAAGAAAGGCTGAATGTAGGTGGCTTAGAAGGCATCTTCAGAGAGTCGTCATCAACTCAGGCTCTTTCCATCTCCAGCCTGGGACTTCCCTCTCCTACTCGACAGGGGTGTCCAACCTGTGGCCTTCGGGCCGCATGTGGCCCAGGATGGTTAGGAATGTGACCCAACACAAAATCATAAACATATTTAAAACATGATGAGATTTTTTTGTTTGTGATTTTTTTTTTTTTTTGGTGGAACTCAATTGCATAGTTCTTGAGCATGAACTTCACAGACAAAACAACGTATCCCAAAAAATAGACATATGTGTGCCCCAGCTATTTGTACGCATGAAAGGCTGCAGTTTTACGGCTGCGTGTGGCTTCCAGTGTGTCATCTTCCAAGCTCAGACAGTTGAATTGACACCACCAGATGTTACATGTGCTCACAGTGACTGGGCCAGGCAGTGATCATCAATAACATTTCAACTTACCATTGCCACGTTAGGTGCTTAATGTTATTTAGAAGTCAGGTAAGCTTTCTCATTTGGTTATTAAAGATATTTCCAAGCCTCGGTGGTGCCTTGCATGTCATGCATAGCACTTTACAATCGGCCCTCTGCCTGGCCCGGCAACAGCAACTGAAATGTGGACAGGCTTAAACTTTGCTTTCTACTTTCCTGTCAATTTTCATAATAAGGTAAACATAATCCCTTACCTATTATTATTTTTTAATCCCCTCATGGCTTCTACCATGTCTCAAAAGAAAACAGAAACCCACCCCCCAAAAGAAAACTTACAGATAAAGGAAGATTGTTCAATGAAAATTGGACAGATGACTACTTTTTTGTCAAGGCAAATGGTAAGGCACTCTGCTTAATTTGCAGGGAATGTGTACAAATTTTCAAAGATTGGAATTTGAAAAGGCATGGTGTGCAAAAATGTGCTGCCAGATTTAATATATATGAAGGATCGTGTCTGGAAAAAAAGTCTGTCTTCTCAAGAAAAAATTTTTTAAAAAGTTACAATTCAGGCTCAGTGTCTGTAGCTCAGTGGCTAGGGCGCCAGCCACATACACTGGAGCTGGCGGGTTTGAATCCAGCCCAGGCCTGCCAGACAACAATGACAACTACAACCAAAAAATATCAGGCATGGTGGGAGCCTGTAGTCCCAGCTCCTTGGAAGTCTGAGGCAAGAGAATCACTTAAACCCAAGTTTGAGGTTGTTGTGAACTGTGACACCACGGCACTCTACCGAGGGTAACACAGTGAAAGTCTGTCTCAAAAATTAAAAAAAAAAAGTTACAACTCAGATGGATTCCATTGTAAAAGGTAGTTACGTGATGACATATTTAATAGCAAAAAAATCAAAACCATTTACTGATAGTGAGTGAGTTTATTAAATAATGTATGGAAAGCATGGCAGATATAATTTGCCCTGAAATAAGGGGGAGTGTTTCTAAAATCAGTTTGTCTCACCAGATTATAGCCAGGTGAATTGAAGAAATTAGAAAATCTACTGAAAAAAGTTTGGAGAGAAAACCCGCTAATTTAAAATTTTATACTTTGGCAATGAATAATGACAGCACTGATGCTCCAATATAGCTCAACTTGCCGTTTTTATTAGAGGTATTGATGATGCATATAATTTCACTGTAGAAATGACTTCTTTACTGTCATTAATAGACACAACAGCATCAAGATAGTTACAGGAAGCAGTAAAAAATATGTTAAAGTGATTTTCTTTGTTCATTGTCAACACATCTGGTATAGTTACTGATGGTACCCTTCGTGATAGCAGGTAAAAGAGAGGGACTTGGAAAATTAATGGAAGATGATGTACTTGCCCTCCAAAACATGTTTGATGAAGTGTCATTCATACTACATCAAGAAAATTTAGGCACAAAAGTTTGAAAAAGGGTAAGATCATGTAAATTGTCATAAGACTGAATTTCAAGGCCGGGAGCAGTGGTGGCTCTTGCCTTTAATCTTAGCACTCAGTGAGGCCAAGACGGGCAGAGTTTAAGACCAGCCTGAGCAAGAGAGAGTAAGACTCTGTCTCTAAAAAAGAGCTGGGCGTGGTGGCGGGTGCCTGTATTCCCAGCTACTCAGGAGGCTGAAGCAAGGGGATCACTTGAGCTCATTTGTTCGAGGTTGCTGTGAGCCATGATGATGCCACAGCACTTTTTTCAGGGAGACAAAGTGAGACTCTTGTCTCAAAAACAAAACAAACAAAAAAACCCCTGTGTGGGCAGTGCCTGTGGCTCAAAGGAGTAGGGCGCTGGCCCCATATGCTGGAAGTGGTGGGTTCAAACCCAGCCCTGGCCAAAAACCGAAAAACAAAAACAAAAAAACCTGTGAATTTCATAAGGGCCAAGGGCTTGAATCATTACTAATTCCAGGAATTCCTTAAAAGTGTTGATGATGACTATGGTGACATCATTTACTTTTGGAAGTAGGATGGCTAAATTGAGGCCAAATATAATGAAAAGATTTTATGATTTGCAACATGTTATGTGGCATTAAGGCATTTGTGGTATCAAAAACCAAATTTGTGCCAGAACTCAACAATGAAAAGTGGCTCACAGATTTAGCATTTTTAGTGGATTTGACTGTTCTTTTAAATTATTAAATACGTGTCTTCAAGGTAGAAAACCAACTTAATAATATAATGTTTCAAACCATAACAGCCTTCCAAATGAAACTGAAATTATAGCAACCTCAAATAAAGGCAAACAATTTTATGCATTTCAATATGTTGGCTAAACAAGAGTGAAAAATATGTAGCCTTGCTTCTTTATTTGATACAAGAATTTGCAAACATATCTCAAGATTCTCAGGAAAATAATTAATATTTTGGTGCATTTGTGACTCCATTTTCATTTGACATAAATATGTTACCTGCCAATTTTCAAACGGAATGCATAGAGCAGCAATCTGACATTCAACTTCAAGAAAAATTTGATCATGTCTCTTTACTGGACTTTATAGGTCCTGTCTTCCCTGTGACAAAGAGCCCTCGCTTCACAATCAGGACTTACTCATGTCATTGCTTTTGGCAGCACCTACATTTGCAAGTGACTGTTTCCAGGAATGAAGCAAGAGTAAAACTGGATAAAGAGTAAGAAGATGATTAAATGCCCCATAGAAAGTGGACAAGAAACATGAACAGGAAGCTCATACAGAAAAGAAAAAAAAACCCATTCCTTTTGGAAGGATGTTTAGAGAGTACTTAGAGATCTAAAAATAGACCTTCCATTCGACCCTATAATTCCTTTACTAGGTATATACCCAGAAGACCAAAAATCACACTACAACAAAGACATCTGTACCAGAATGTTTATTG
>CAUYRH010017237.1:0-49087 GCA_963574655.1 Perodicticus potto
ATCTCAGAGCTCAGACACAGAGCAACAGTCTCCTACAAGTGGCGGAGGGAAACTAACTTCAGCTCAGCCATCTGAGGAAGGACCAGGAAGGAAAGATGAAAATAAAATAGACGGGATGAGTATCTCACTTCATTATCTTGAAGCAGCAGAATTGAGGCTCGCTGAATGAAAGGATACACTCAGCACAGTTTATTTGGTATGTTGATTCAATAGCCAATACAAAGAATTACCATGAAAACTCAATTAAAAACTGCCTTGGGAATACATTTCATTTAAAACGAAGCTGGTTATGGTTTTTTAAAGAAAGTCTTTATGAATAATGAAGTAGTACTGTCAAGGTTTATAAAGGTATCTGTAATTTTCCTGCTTTGGCTCGGCTCATGTGGGATTTGGAACAATCCAGGCATCCTGGCTCCCTGGAGCCCCAGCACCGCGTTCCTTCTCCCCAGCTCATTTTTGGTCCACTCTTCTTCGGATCCTCTTTCTCCCACCACTTGTCACTTTCATAGAGAGGTGAAGTAGTATTGCTTTGATGCACTGTTGAAGGAGTAACAGTGGATTTCTCCTTGTCCGCTGGTGGTTCTCCACCCGCAGGGAGAACACAGGCTCTTTCATCAAGAAACCCATTCCCTTGGCACCTGACACAGCTCTCCAGGCTGTTGCTGGTAAGGGACCACCACGCAGGGGAGAGGTAACCTCTTCACTGCTGGGGGCTGGGGGCTGATGGAGCTGCAGCTGCTGCAGATGGACTCCTAAGGCTCAGAGAGATGCCCGGAGGTGTGCTGCACCCAGCTTCCTCTGGAATCTAACGCCGGGACTACAGTGGGCTTAGTAATTGCAAAAGCAGGGGAAAATACTTCTACAACATTAAACGAGGGGAACATCTAGATGTGTTCTTCAGGGCTTTACTTAACAATAGCAGCAAGGCGTACATGGTGATGGTGGTGACAGCGGCTCTGATGGTGGGCACAGCGCTAACACATACATGGCAGTCAATGGGTGCCCAGTACTGTTCTAAGCCAGCAGGTGGCAAACTATAGCCCAGGTGCCAAATCAGGACCACCAACTTGTTTGGTACAGTTGTGAGCATAAAATCTTTTTTTCTTTCACATTTTAATTGTTTTAAATCAAAAGAATAATGTGTGATGAGAAAATGACATTAAATTCAAATTTCAGTGTCCATGACAGAAATTTTACTGGAATGCAGTGACATTCATTGAGTCACATGCTGCCTGTGGTTCCTCTCCCACTGTGGAACAGAATCAAGAGCTGTGAGAGAGACTCGTGCTTGACTGGCAAAGCCTAAAATACTGACTGGCTCTTTCTAGGAAATATTTGCCTGCTTTTGTGCTGACATTGATCTCCCAGTGATATTAGTCCTTATCATTAGCTAAAGTATCCAATGTACTCAGCCCTACTATGAAGCTAATCTATAGCTTTCATATGAAGGCTAAAACCCAGTTATAGCACAAGAAATGGGGAGGGAGGCAAGGGAGGGGAGGGTTAAGGGAGGGGTGGGGCGGAGGGAGGATGGGTGGAGGGAGGGTGATTGGTGGGATCACACTTACGGTGCATCTTACAAGGGTACAAGTGAAAATTACTAAATGTAGAATATAAATGTCTTCATATACTGATTAAAAGGCCATGAAGGCTATGTTAAATAGTTCAATGAAAATATTTCAGATTGTATATAAAGTCAGCACATTGTGCCCATGATTGCACCAATGTACACAATTAGATTTAATAAAAATTATTAAAAAATTTTTAAAAAATTAAAAAAAATTTTAAAAAATCATATAAACTTTGCAGTGGCAGAGAGCCTCAGGCAAACAAAGGTCATCAGGCACTGGGTGCCACGCTTCAGGGATTACAATGCAGTAGCCAGGGGCAGAGGCCGGACCTCTTTGAGGTAAGACTAATTCTTTTTTTTTTATATATAATTTTATTAAATCATAATTGTGTACATTAGTGCAATCATGGGGCACAATGTGCTGACTTCATATACAATCTGAAATATTTTGGCTGAACTGTTAAACATAGCCTTCATGACATTTTCTTAATCACTATATGAAGACATTGATATTCTACATTTAATAAGTTTCACCAATACCCTTCTAAGATGCACTGTAAGATTAATTCTTGACTACACAGTGGTCTTGAAGAATGGACTTTGGCATCCCAGAATTGGCCTAGTGAATCATTCATTCATTCCTCCATTTCTGTGCAAAACACTCTACGAGGCAGTGTAGGGGAGATGGTGGTGACAAAAGAAGTGAACAGTGATGAGGGACCTACCATGGGCAGAAGACAGATAAGTGTTCTAGCTACTTAGAAAGGACAGAGCTCGGGTAGGAAGCAGGAAGGACACAGGGCACTGTCTCAGGTGGCATAGAGCTCCCAGAAGGGCGAGATAAGAAAGTCCAATTAGGGCGGTGCCTGTGGCTCAAAGAAGTGGGGCACTGACCCCATATGCCAGAGCTGGCAGGTTCAAACCCAGCCCCAGCCAAAAACTGCAAAAAAAAAAAAAAAAAAGAAAGAAAGAAAGAAAGAAATTCCAATTATACAGCCAGAGCGCAGAGAATAGGCAAGTCCCCTCACCCACAGGAAACAGGCAGAGTGGAATCACTGGCCAGGTTTCTATTCCATCTTATTTTCTCCTTAGCACTCCCACATCTGAAATGATCTTATTGACTTGATTGGTGTTTATCTCTCTCAGCAGAATGGGGCAGGGAGTTGCCTATTTCACCACCGTATTGCCATTCCTGGAAGTGTCCCTAGCCCATGGTAACCACTTCATTCAATAAATGAAACTGATTCCAACCCCGGGTCACAAGAAAGATCTCTGAACTCTCTATTTACAGGGCTTAGGTTTTTCCAGCTAACTCAAACAGAAACTCACAGCCAGCAACAGAACATCCAGCTCTAAATCTACTCTCTCGTCCAGTTCATTACTTCCAGCAGAATGATGCCTCATATCGGGGTAACAGGAGGTTGTCACTAGTGTGGTTCATTTGTCCTTTTAGATCCACTTTAAAGCTGAGGGATGATTATGGACGCGAATCTCCTGCCTTTAACTGTAAAACTCTGCACCAAGTTAATAAAGAATTGGGCACTTAGCGTCATGTTTTTGCTTCTTAACACGTGAAGGCACTTTGTAAAGGGTTGAATGAACATAATTATCAATTTCCACATGCACATTACAATTCAGCTGCGGTCAGGCAAATGCTTCCCAAACACAGGCTGCTGATGAAGGCGATGAGCACCTCCGCTCCCCTCTCCTGCCCACCGTGTGCAGATCTGTGTCCCTTTGTGGGGGGAGGGGGACTCCATTTCATTGATTTCCACATATGTCCCTGGTGAATGCAACACTGAAGTTGCACTTGAAATCAATCCGACTGGGGGTGGGAGACAAAATGGAATTTGACTTTCTTTAGGGGAAACAACAGGTACATCCTATGGGGGGTATAATCGGCCAAAAATGACGTGAGACAATGCAGAGGTGGGCTTCTTCAGTTACTGGAAGACAAATTCAGACAAACTCTAAACCTGAAGTAGAAGAAGGTGATGCAAAACATAGGGCACAAGGGGAATCTTTTGTTCTGGAGAAGGAAAGTACACTACGTTATATACATAAAATGAATTTGGATAAACGGTTTATGAAGGGATAGTTATGTGGTTACATATAGTTGGAAATATTCTGGTGTAGGAATTACATGGACTAAAATAGTAGAATTAGAAGATGACTTGGTGGGTAGGATAAAAAGGAGCTAGCTGGCTATGTTGCTGTGACAGCAATAGGGCGGACAACCCGGGACACATGTAGACTTCAACCCCCTGGAGAGGAGCCCGTCTCACTAAGGGCGAACACACAGGCAAGTCTCCACAGTGTCCGGCTTGGAGACCCCTCCTCCCCAGGCAAATGCCTTCATAATGAAGGAATCCATGTGCCTAGAAATAGGCAGTAAGCAGAGGCAGAGCAACCCGGGAGTAGCAGCTGCACTTGGGGTAAAGGTCTAGTGGACTTAGAAGATACCATTCCCCACTGTCCACGTCCACCGGTGCACGTCCAAGGCCGGACGCCGCGTGCGGGGCTAACACGCACCGTGTGGTTCTCTCCTCAAGGCCAGGAAGAGAGCAGGTGTCGAAGCAAGTCTGTCGGGATCTGAATCCTCATCCCCTCACTGCGCGGCCACCTCAGGTTCCTTCCTTCCTCTCTTCTTTCCTCGTCCGTAAAATGAAGATGACAACGACAGCACCCACCCATATAGTGACTGCGAAATAAACGAGTCTGCGCAACGCTGGGCGTGGAGCGGACATTCAGACACTTTGTATCGTGCTGTCGAACACTCTAAAGGCGGGTGCACGGATGTGAGCCCGGTGGGGCACTGAGCGGCTGTCAGCGAAGGCGAACTCCCTTCCTAAAGGGCCTCTCTTACTGCCTGCATCTCAGTTCCTTTTGCTTCTGCCCGTTTTTCTGCCTGTTTCCCTATCTGCATATCCTCCCTAGTGGCTTTCATCAAAATAGTATCTCCTGCCTTTCTCCAAACACGCGTACGGGGAGGGAAAGCGCCAGAGGGAACGCCCATCTGCTGTGACTGCGCGCGGCTGGCCAAGTGTGTCCTGCAGGGGGAGCCCGTTCTCTCTCCTCGCCCTGCAACCGGCCGGTAAGGGAGAAACTGCTGTCCGCTCAAAAGGACCAAGTGCGCACGGCTGCCTTCTCCCTGCCTCTCCCTGGTCTCCTCCAAGAAGGAGTTCTTGATCTGATGTATAAAATGAGGGGCTTATAACATGAATTGGAGCAGACCTTTGTACTGGAAAGAGCTCATGTGCAAAAGGTGACGGGCTGTCTTCTCACCTGTGATCTTGACTCGGAGGAGTGCGACCTATCAGTGCAGTTGGGCGTGCCAACCAGCCAGACCTAAGCCTTCTCCTCCGTGGGTCCCCATATTGTTTGGCAACTGGCATAAAACAAAGTACTTTGAAACTTAGTGGCTTGGCTCAGCACCTGTGGCTCAAGGGGCTAAGGCGCCAGCCATGTACACCTGAGCTGGCGAGTTCGAGTCTAGCCCGGGCCCGCCAAACAACTATGACAGCTGCAACCAAAAAATGGCTGGGCGTTGTGGCGGGCGTCTGTAGTCCCAGCTACTTGGGAGGCAGAGGCAGGAGACTTGCTTGAGCCCAGGAATTGGAGGTTGCTGTGAGCTGTGATGCCACGACACTCTACCAGGGTGACAGCTTGAGGCTCTGTCTCAAAAAAAAAAAAAAGAAAGAAAGAAAGAAAACTTAGTGGCTTAAAACCACCACCATTTATTACGTTTTACTGGACTATGGGCTATCTGGATAATGCTGTTAATTTGGGGACGCTCACTTGTTCATCCTCACTCACTTTGGCTGGCGGCCGGCTGGGCTAGGCTGGCCTTGTCTGGGAAACGCTGCTACGCTCGGTGTCTCCACCTCCCGCAGGCTGGCGCAGCCTTGCCCTTGTGGTATTGACAGTTATCCGAGAGTGAGCCAACCCAGCTCAGTGAGAGGGCAAGAAACTCACACACGCCCACAAGCCTCTGACTGCATGAAGTTTGCTATCACCTTATCTTACAAAACAAGTCACTCTTCCAATCAGATCACAGGCAAAAGGTATGGATAAAGGTAGACCATGCATTGGGGCCATGGGTGCAATCAACCAAGCAATCAATCAGTGTCGGTCCCAAGTCTGAGTTTGGGTGAGAACTAACAGCTTTACCTGGGGAGGCTGGGAAAGCTTTATAGTGCAGGGGTTCTTGAGCCAAGCTTTAGAAGATGAGCATGTATTCTTTACAAGGAGGGTGGACACAGCTTGAGCAGAAGGTCAGAGGCCCCACACAACTGGGAGTATTGGAAGAACTAGTAATAGCTCAGTGGAGTTAAGTACAAAGGGGCAGCCTGAGAGCTGAGGTTGAAGAGGTCGGGGTAAATAGCTTAGGTTTTATCTTGCAGTCTACCGGAGGCCACAGAAGGTCTTTTATGCTACTGAACGATGTGATGAACGAGGTGATCAGCCTTCCTTTAGAAAGATAACCACTGTCTAAGGAGCAGGGAGAGGAAGAAGAATCTTACACCCACCAGAGCTATAAGTCAGGACACTTTTGTTGCCAAATAACGCTCTTTCTTCCACCCACCAAGCTTTGTTTAGCTCTATTGTTCCTCTCAGGAATACAGTGAAGTGTTTCTAATTCATGAATCTGAAAGCCAGCTCTTTTCACAGTCAGATAATAAGGTGTCCAGGCTCTGGACACACACACACACACACACAAGAACACTGGATAGAATGGCTGGAGTATGAGGCAAGGCCCCAGCGTAAGGCCCTTTCTTGCATTTTCACTCTGGAGCATCTATAAGTAGGCTGGAGAGAAATGGTTTACTTAATTCATGTTATTTCATACAATATCACGAGCAGTATTCAGCTGTATCTTTATTACCCCTGTGCACACTCCCTCTGTAACAGTTGAGAGAAACAATAGGTTTTACTTATCTTCAGGAAACCGGCCCATTCTTTCAATGAAGGAAAAATGGCCCCAACCCCAGGTTGCCATAGACACTAGAGAAAGCTGTCACCAAGCCACAGCACACCTATTTCCCGGTGACATGCAGAATTAGAGGTATTGGAGAATCAAAGGGAAAATGAACTTGATGAAACAAAGGGTCCCTTCAGCGTCCCCCGACACACGTCTATGCAGAAGCAGCCTCCCCATGCCCTTTCTCTCTCCACAGCTCCCTGAAACTAGGTGAATGGGTTTGAATCCAAAGGCCTTAGTTAGAAGGATGAAAAGCAAAAAACTCCACATGTGGCACAAATTTATGCACAGAGCAAAGACCTCCTTTAAACCACATCAGTATGTTTCCAGTGCTCCAAACTTCCTGACATACCTACAAGTTCTGAGAGGTCTGTCCCTGACCTCTGTCTCCAGATTCCTCAGTGTCTCTCTTACTCCTTTGAGTACACACACAGGCAAAGCATTTCCCAACTACAGGGCTTCTGCCCTCCATATTCCCTTCCCAGAATCCTCTCTCCTGCCCTTCGTGTGACATCTCCTCCTCTCTCTTCAGGCCTGATTGTGAAGATCACTTTTCACAGAAACCATGCTTGCCTGTCACATTGAAAAATAATTCCTCCACCTCATTTATTTTCCATCATGTTATCTTGGTCCTTTCCTGGTGTTTTCATGATGTGTTTACTTACTGTCTGCGTATGTATGGCTACTTCTGGGGAACATGCTGCATTGAGGCAGGAGCATGACAGAAACACGTGCTTATCGCCGTTTGGTTTCTTCCCAAAGCAGGTGCCGGGTCAGGAGTTCAAGTGCAAGTGTTCCGTCCCAGAGGTAAAGGACGAGTAGGAAGGAAAGGGGGCAGAGAGACAAAAAATAGAAGACAGCCAATAAACGGCAAGTTACACTTGGAGCAACCAGAGCGTAATCCTGCTGGGAAACTCCAGGGGGACACACATGTCAGAGTCCCCAGCGGAGGAGGGACAGAGCTGGGTAGCTGTCCCCAGTCCCTAGTGGTCCTGGAGGCTGTTCCCGGGGAGCAGGCACGCTCTAGATCTTTCAGTCTGTTGGGTCCATGGGCAGAGTTATGCTCTGGTGGCCAGAGAAAATCTCTAAGTGAAATAATGTGCATGGGGGCATTGGGAGTTGGGTTTTGTACCCTATGTTGGTAAGGCCTAAGAAGAAAAACAGGGACATGCAGCACCTGTCACAGCACTCTGCAGATACTGAGTGAGTGAGTGATCACTGTGTCTCTTACCGCTGCTAACATCTGAGCCTCAAGAAATGCTTAAGCCTAACAGGCAGATAACTAGCATACATCAAAGGACACACACAGAGATTTGGGGCTCAGCAGAGCTAGGTTCTAATCCACCTGTTGACTTTAGACAAACTCCATGACCTCCTGAGGCTCTGACTTTACAGTTTCCTCTTTTGTAAACTTTTACCTCACAGCATTGTTGAAAAATGCCCATGTTGGCATACGTGAGGCGACCCATAAATCTCATTTCTCTTCACCATGAAATAGCACCAAGTTCTACATGGTAGTGTGTGGTGAAGGGCCACACTGGACAGTCATAACTAGCACAACCATCTACATGGAGGGGTCAGAAAGGGCTCCTAGGGGAGTGAGGTATGCTTAGAACAGTGGGTGAGATAGTACGAATCAATGGGAGATGGGAGATGGGTGTGGCTAACATTCAGGTCTATGTCCAGACTCCATCTTATTCCTTGTTAGGAATAAATGCGTAATTCCTAATCTGCACAATATAACTCAATGAGGCAGCTGTTATTAAATCCCTACCCTCAAGCTTGAAAAGGAAAGAAAACTAAAGGCAAAGTTAATTAACTACCTGAGGTCACTTGGCGAGGAAGTAGCAGAATACGGGAAAAAAGTGAGAATGGTCCTCAGAGAGCTTCAGAGGGAAGACACATGAGGCTCTTCCCAGAAGGTGCTGTGATTTTTTTTTTTTTTTTGAGAGAGAGAGCCTCAAGCTGTCACCCTGGATAGAGTGCTGTGGCATCACAGCTCACAGCAACCTCCAATTCCTGGGCTCAAGTGAGTATCTTGCCTCCGCCTCCCAAGTAGCTGGGACTACAGGCGCCCGCCACAACGCCTGGCCATTTAGGTGTCTGTGATATTAAGGTGGCACAGGGCACGTGGGTAGGAATAGCTGACCAGAGTAATGGGGCCAGCGGGAAAAGCGGGGTGGCCATGTATGCCAAGAAAAACAAGGACATCCTTCTGCAATGAAGGGAACAGAAAGATCAAGGTGCTGCATTGTAAAAATGGAGGCAAAATTCACCTACAGTGGAGCACACACTTACTGGCAGCACAACAAAGTGGGTTTTCATCTCTGTATGCAACTGGATCACCACTCAAATCAATATAGAATATTTCTGTCACTCCAGGAAGCTCCCCTGTATCCCTTACTGGTCAATAGCTCCCCTGACCCCTCCCCCAGGAAATCACCCCTTTTGACTTTTATCACTTAGACTTTTAAAGTAACATCTTTCTATTGTATAAAAGAAATACATGCATGTCATCAAAAATTTGGATAATGACAAAAAGATTGACGAGAGTAAGTTAAATCATCCATTCTTTTCTTTCTTTCTTCTTTTTTTTTTTTTTTTTTGTAGAGACAGAGTCTCACTTTATCGGTAGAGTGCTGTGGTGTCACAGCTCACAGCAACCTCCAACTCCTGGGCTTAGGCAGTTCCCTTGCTTCAGCCTCCTGAGTAGCTGGAACCACAGGCGCCTGCCACAATGCCTGGCTATTTTTTGTTGCAGTTTGGGCAAGGCCGAGTTTGAATCGGCCACCCTGGGTATGTGGCTGGCACCCTGCTCACTGAGCCACAGGTGCTGTCCAAGACAAATTCTTTGTAAACTTTATTTTACATGGCTTTAAATATTCCATTTAGGAATTCAGCAAAAAGTACTTTTTCTCCTTCATATGGGCTATTTTAGTTTGTTTCGAAGGTTTTACAGTAATGAATGCTTTTTCCATAAAGTACTGTCTGAATTTCAGACAATCTTCGTAGAACAAGAGTGGAAATACTGGGTTAAAACAGTGCCTATTCTTCAAAGCCTTGAAACCTACTGCCAGGCAGAACATACAGATTGACATTCCCATCACCGGGATGCACAGGGGCGCCCACCGAGCTGTAAACACCACAGCATCAGCACTAGTGTGGGTTTTTTCCCCCAACTTGAGGCTATCTGGGGAAAGATCATAAAAACTTCTTGAAGGCTTCTGGTATCCACTCAGAAGGACAATGCTGGATTAGCTTTCCTCTCCTATTCTGTATTGTGTAGATGTGCTGCATAGGTGACCTCAGAAATCACTTTGGTTCAACATCTGAAACCATCCATGAGCAGTAAGCAGGGAGGGCAGATGAGGGCACTGACGTGTGCCTCGGAGCAGGGTCACAGATGGCCACCTCTTACATAACCGTCTCCAGAAGAACACATTCTGTTCACCTCTCGTCTCATCATGGGCATGGAGAGGGAGGAAGCTGACAGACCCGGTCTGTGACTTGGACAGCTTCCGAGGGCACCTCCGTGATGATCAGAGCAGCATGAGAATTGGTAATGATCGTGTAGATCACAGCTTGGAGGCTTGATGATCAGGCCAACCTAACATTTAGCTCAGACTCAATAATGGCCTTCCATGGAGTGTTCCAATACTTAAATTTACCCTCCCATCTCCAGGAAAGCTAGCCTTCTGCACTGGAATCAAAGGCCAGGGTACATGCTCATGCTTCCTACAGAACACTTCCAAACTTGCTTCCGTGAAAAGCACTCTCATGAAAATTTTCCTCCAAAGGAGCAAGAAAATCCATTTCTCAGAGACTTTCAGAAAGCTCAATGGATTCACTGCGATGGTGGACATGTCTGAAGCAAGAGGTCCAGGTGCACGAGTGGTTTCATTCTAAATCCTCCCTGGAAGTGCTGCTTCTTTGCCTAAAGAGATACCTGAGGCCAATGTTTTTGAAACCTGGTTCTCCTTGACAGAGTCATCTCTAGATGATCCTGGCCGCATGATGGTACCACCCCCTAGTTACTTTGGCATATCTTCCCTCCAATCCATCAGACATTAAAATGATGGGCACATAATGATTTGATTGTGAATGTGTGTATATTTTTTTTCAGGAATTAAATAATGGTTGTCCATGATAGTAATCACAATTCTGTGACAATCTTTCAATATCTGGGACAGAAAGGAAAAAAAGGTAAGAACAAAAGGAGAAAAGAGATTTTGTGTGCCAGCTGCACACAGCTGGTGAGTGGATGCTCTCTGGGTCTCATTAACCTCCTCTCTCTTGGTTCCTTTGTGTCTGTTCTGTGATCCGCAGTTTATAACACAGGTCCATCCCCAAGAGAAAATAATTCAGATTGTCAGGGAGATTAGACTGAGGCAGATGTTCGGATGCTGGACATCCCAGGTAGCAGGGTCCACCCTGACGGGAGCAACCGTGGTGGGTGTGCAAGCGCTCTCCTCTCCTCAGCAGCCCCGGGTCGCTGGGCTGGCTGCTCCACCTGCAGCCATGCTGTGAGGCCAGAGGCTGAGCAACAAGAGACCCGCCTTTATACACATCTCTCAGTCATTCTCTTCAGAGTTCCCACCACCTTTTGGGACACCACTGTGCATATGTAGAATGTAAGTCTTCAATGCATATGCGGCCACCCCCCACCACTGCCTTCTGGAGTTAGAGACTTTCCTTTTGCTCCTGCAACTTCTGGCTACATGCACTCAATATATAATCACTTCCATATTCCTATGAATGATAAAACACAAAGATAGTCCAGAAAGGAGGGGAGAGGAAGGAGAGGGCATTTGGTGGGACTCACCTAATGTACATAACACAAGGGTACATCTCAAAACAACTAAGAGTATAACTGTCTTACCACAAAAAATAAATAAGTGATGTGATGGTTATGTGAATCAGTTTGATTTAAGCATTCCACATTGTATATCAAATCATCACATTGTGTCCCATAAATGTATAGTTATCATTTAATAAAAACTAAATTAAAAACAAAACATCACCCCTGATCCCACCACAATACACATAATCCGTTTAATGGATGTCTGAGAAATAAAACTCTTAAGATGATATGGTGGTGTCTTCAGCTTTTGGCTGAGCACACTCAAGCTAAAGGCTCACAGAATCCAAGCTGCCATCTTTAAATGGGTGGGGCGGAAACACTGAAGACAAAATACAGATGGAATCTGTTCTTTTTAATGACCCTGCAATACATATGTTCTCCTGCTCCTGTGAATCCTTTCAACCGCAGCTCAGAATCTCATTCTTGGGGATAACTTATTTGTCCCACTCCACCAATTAAAAGCAAATCAACTCCCCTCTGCTGACCTTGTTCATCTCACCGAACCCATAACATCAAATTAAGATTTGGGGGGTTGTTTGTTTTTGAGGCAAGGTTTTACTGTGTTGCCCTCGGTAGAGTGCTGTGGCATCATAGCTCACGGCAATCTCAAACTCTTGGGCTCAAGCGATTCTCCAGTCTCAGCTTACCAAGTAGCTGGGATTACAGGAGGCCACCGTAACACCCGGCTATTTTTAGAGATGTCGTTGTCTTGCTCAGGCTGGTCTCTAACCTGTGAGCTCAGGCAATCGGCCCATCTCGGCCTCCTAAAGCTCTAGGATTACAGGCGTGAGCCACGATGCCCGGCCCAAATTCTGGTTTTGGTTTTATAGTCTGTGAGTGACTTGTGAGCAATAATTTGTGGTACTATATTTGCCTCCCTAGGACTAACCTAGTGTCAAACACGTGTTAGGGGCTCAGTGAATATTTTTAATGACACAGGCAGTCTCTGGGTTGTTATATCCAAAGCGAGTGGAATAGAGAAACACCAGCACTCTGAGTCCAAATTAAGCAAGGGTCTTTTATTGATCAGCCGGGCTGATCACACCCCAAAGTCTCTAGACACCTGGAAGCAGGGGTGGAAAACTTTTTATGAGGGGCTTTGGGTAGGGGAAGGGGAATCCTCAACACAAGCCAAATTTGACAAGAGCCAACACCTGGTAAGGGAAGTGCTTTCAAGGAGGGGCTGAGGCTTCACAGGATTTTGTAGTTATTACTAAACTCTTTCAGCTGAGCTTCCTGTCTTAAAGGGGGACGGGTTGAAAGCCCTTAGCAGGATGGAGTTGGGACATAACAGAGTCATGAACAATATGTGTTCTGTGGGTTAAGTTAAATGTGTATGTAAGTTGGAACAGGTCCTTTGACCTGTTACTTGCAATGGCCTCCATTTGTAGTTGTGAGTTGTACATAAGCTGAGTGTTTGTAACTTGGGGACTGCCTGTATTGAGTGTTAACCTGTCTCCTAGTTTATACAAATAGTTATAATACTTACAATGAGCATTTCCTAGGTGCTGACACTGTTAGTGCCTCTTTTGCAGTCCTTCCCAAAGTCACACAGCTTGTAAGAGGTAAAGTCAGGGAGTAAGTCTAGGTAGTCTGGTTTCAACAGGATCCACAAGTTCAACACAGCACTCCTAGACAATGTCTCCTGAATAATCTCTTAGTGCTGTGAAAAAGACCAAAAGATTCAAAGGAAAGGGAAAGGGTAGTGAACAAAGTAATTTCAAATTCACCTAAGAATAACATCCCCTTTGTTCTATCCCTAGTATTTGGGACAATATTTGTTCATTCATTGGTACTTACCTTTATTCTTTCCACAAATATTTATTGACTACCATGTTCCAGAGACTATTACAGGAATCGACTTACAATAATAAACAGAAAAGAACACAACTTTTATCTCCACAAAGTTTACCATCTAAATGCATTTCAATTTATCTCTCTTTCAGCAAATGTCTTCTGAGTTTTAAGGGATCTGCAAACTCTAGCCAGGAGGACCCAGGGCAGCTTCGGCAAAGACACCCAGATGACCAATGGCTCCCTGGTTTTGCCAGAACACAGTGAGAGGAAGTCAAGGGTAGGAGATAAAGTCTGAGAGCACAAAGAACATAGGGTACAGAACATGCTGGAAAAATAAGGGTCTCTAGATGACTTATGAGATCTTCCACTTTCTACATATTATTTTGCAGAAATGAAAATGAAACAAACTGGTCTTGTTGAGAGAGAGAGGGAAGGTGAACTTTCCTCTCAGATGGTTGTGTAAGACCTAACTCCTGGGACATCACCATTACATGACAATTACTGCCTCACTGGCCCAAGAAGTACTTTGGAAATAAGTTACTGGGCTTCCAGGAAGAACTTTTTGTACGAGAAGAAAACTGTACTTAAAGAAGATTGATGTCCAGACTATTCCACAAGAGACAGAAAATAATGTCAAGGGGGAGGAAAATGAATAAAGACAGTCCTGAGAAGAATAATGAAGGGGCATTAGCGGGTGGTTTATGGCGTGTGCCATTTTGTTAATGTTAAGCTTCCCCAGGTGTGTCATGCAAGTCACAGAACAGACAATGAATGGAAGTTTTATTTTCTTGTTTAAAATAACAAGCCCCTATGAACTAAATAAAAAGATAGGAGCTTGGGAACATGAGTTGATTATAAGGACAGTAAATTGATTACGGAAGTATGTCCTACCATGCAGTAACAAAGCAACCACCATCATCTACATTTGTTTGCTGCATTTGTTTCCACGTGGCATTATTTCCTGTCCCCCTGTCTTGGCCCTGGGAAGTGGACAATATACCAACATGTTTTACAGATAATAAGGAATGAGATGGACAAAGTCTTGCCCAAGGAAGGAAGGAGCCAAAACAGAATTGAAACTCAGGCGTACTGACTCTAAAATGAAGGTACCTGTTCTGCATAGCATCCTATCCCAACCACGCTCGCCTAAAAACAGTTCTCCAAATGTTGATTTAGAATTCCTCCATTCCCCTCTTCCCAAAGTCTCATTTAATCATCACCCTTGATAAAATATCTTCAACACAGACCAAAATCATTCCCTCCGGTATGGTTAGAATTCCAGAAACATTGTTTCTTCCAGGGGAAGTTCAGCAGAGAAACAATTTGTTGTCTCAAAAGAAAAGAAGTGTAATGAAAAGTTCTCTCCTGAGCAGCCCTGGCCAGCACCATCTGTTCTTGCTTCTCCACGCTTCTTCTTCATTCTGTGTGAAGCAAAGAATCTTCTCAAGAAGGAGGGTAGGGGAAAAAAAAATCAGTTGCCAACCTAGTTTTATTTGGTTTTCCAGGTGTTTTCTTTGAGAAGTTTTTTTTTTTCCTAACTTTTAATTTTGAAATAGGAATACACTCACTGGAAGTTGTAAAACTATGAACTGTACTCAGAGAAGGTCCTGGTCCCCTTCACCTGGATTCCCCCAGTGGTAATGCTTTATACATTCACAGGATTATACAATATCATTGTGGGGTGTTTTTAATTGTTTTTATAAATTAGTTCCCCAAACCAAAACAACAACAAAAGAAAAAAGAAAACAAATACCAATAACAAAACTAGGAGGTCCAACAGAAAAGTTGGATTCGGAAACCTGGAAGATCTGGCAACGTGCGCCCATGTGGGCACCACTGGCAGCTAACTGGTAGCTGCTCCTTGTTAACAAGCAAGTACTCACCAGCTTTCACTCTCCTTTGTTACCTCTCCGGTTTCTGGAGGCAGGCAAGTTAGCATTTGCAGATCTAGGGTTACCAGATGAAGAAGGTTGGGTTGCCTGTCACTGTCCAGCCCATACGCAGTGTGGGGATTAGGTCCAAACAAGCTTTATTAGTCAGAAGGCCAGCGATTCTGGAGAACGGTGAGAGCAGCCTCTCAACTGTGTTCTGCCTCAATTACAATTCTAATAACTTTTATAATGAAATGCGAGGAAAGCAAGTAGAAAATTTCAACCTTATCTGATAGGAAGTAATATCAAAGTAGTCTCCATTCTAACAATGCGAATTGTTTAAACAACAGATTTTCATTTCAACAAAATATCTAAGAGAACCATCAGAGAAAACATATCATTGGAGTAACCTTCACTCTACCAATATTACAAAACCTGTTGTCTATGTGTGACTACTCCTCAGAGTCTCCTGAGACAAACATTCATCACAGTGAAATAATTTTGAGTAGACAATCACGGGTACGTGTGGGACAGAATGTGAGCTGAGCAGACTGGGTCAGCTGTACTGCCTCAGCTCAGCTTCTCAGACTCCTTCTTGCAGACCACTTTCCTGGCTTCAACAGTAATAAGTAATTACAATCCTTGCAATTACAATAAGTAATTGTGTTCTTCAGAAGAAAAACAGGATCAGAGGTTACCTTTCCAACACCTCCCTTCACGCATGGAATTATTAATATATGACAGATATATTTTGACCTGACATAGCTTCGGGTCAAAAACCATCGGAACTGGAAGTTCTTAAACTGGGGCACATAGATGATGCCAATTGTTGGGGTCTGGTGATTCTAGGAACCTCCTGAAAGTATGGGAACTTTTTGTGTCCCTTTGACCCTAGAAGGTTTAAGCATTTTTGTTTGAGAAAGATACTTTATATCACTGCTTACATTCCATCCTTTTGATTGAGCTCACTCTTTCCCTGCCAACAGAAATGGAGTTCCAAGAACACCTGCATGTATTTTTCTTCACTGCTTTTGCTTTCCATTAGATCCCAGTGAAATCAAATGTATTTCTTCTCTGCCATCTACTGTTCCTCTCCACCCCGTCCCAGGCCCCACCTTAAGATCTCGTTATTGCTGTTTTGAGTTGGATTAATTTCCCCCACTCCCTCGTTATCCCTCCAAGGATTTGAAACATGCCCATATCCCTTCTTTAAACAAAGCGTATACAGATTTTAGGCTACGAGAAAAGATGTTTGGAAATGATATTCAAAGCAGAAAGAGGGAGTCTGTTAACAGAATAACTAGGGGATGAGCTAAGAAACAGTCGTCTCTGACATTTAGAAATCTGGATGTCTTTACTCTGTTTTAAGGCCAGACAATGGCAAAGCCCCCCTCCCCTTCTCCTCCTTCAATAAATGAGCTTAAACTCTAATCCCTGATCACCAGCCCAGCAGGAAACTGGATAGATGGAATCAAATGACTGACAACTCTTTCTTAAAGCCAAAGAGAGAAATAGATGGCACAAAACTGGGGAAGCGAAAGCATCAAAGGGCTTACAGAGAGGAGCTGGAGGGCACACGAAGGGGAGAGAGGGAGCCCCAAATATCCAAATCAAACCTCCCCTCCCCTCATAATATTAAGAAGCCACCTGCCAATCTGTAGACTCTGTGGGGTCATTCAACAGGGTGACTGACAGTAAGACTGATAACTGGTCCAGGCCTCCCCTCCTCCCTTAAGCAGATAAACTTACCAACCAGGATAAGCAGGCTGTGACCCTCCTAGAACACACATCTCCCTGCAATGTGCCTGCGTGAGTATTAACTCTGCCCCTTAATAGCATTTCATCTAATCATAGCCCCAGCTGCCCACGCTGGTAAACCACTGAGATCACTGCCCTTCTAATGGAAAGTTGGGAAGGTCAAAAGAAGCAGAGCTGGCTCCCAGCTGGGCTTTTGAGAGCTGACCTTTTATTTCCTCTGTGGCTCTGTGGCAGAACCAAGTCCTTATTTCCCAAGAAGGTCATTGTGATTGGGTTTAATACAATGGCAGCAGCAGAGATATTTAATGAGGCAGAGACTCAGGCTGAAATTCAATGAATTAAAGATTGGAAAACTTGAAGGGCCACCGAAAGCTATAGCCCCTGCCTTTAGTTTCTACCATTTTTTGATTAAGATGTAGTAAGACCTTCCCCCTCGCCCCACATCCCAAGCATGTCACACCTGGAAAACCCGCTTGGGATAAACAATTCTAATGTAAGATATCCCCTCCTTTCCCCCCAGCTTTAATGGCAAACAAAAGATTTGATATCTGCATACACTATGAAACGATGACCAAAATCAAGTTAATTAGCACCTACCATGGTTACCTGTGTGTGTGGTGAGAATGAAAAGGGCCCTCACAGAAAGGGTCCCAGTGCTCTGTGAAGGAACGGGCCTAGCCAGAGCAATGACCATCAGCCTCCAGTGTCCCCTCCTTTGCTTGATAATAGGTAGTCACTGCCCCCTTTTTGCTCCTTTATAATTGCTGCTCTTAGAGGGCACATCTGGAAAATATTCTTAACTTTTTTCTATAGAACCCATCACCTGTTCAAAACCCGGGGGTAGTTTCCGAGCTGTCTTCCAGGTCCTGCGTTCCAGTGGACTGGGCGACCCCCACACAGAGGCCCACACCAAGCACTGCTAGGTCCAACCAGAAACCAGCTAGTTAGTAGACCCAACCACCTGACCCTCTGCCACCAAACTGTCTTTACAAACCCATCTCCCCAGTTCTTGGGGAAGCAGACTTGAGAGATTTCTCCCATGGCCTTGCTCAGCGCTCTGCGGAATATGTTCTCTCTCTGCTGTGAACATTTTTGTCTCTGGGCACCCACTCTTGGGCAGTGGGCAGATGAACCTGGCTGGGTGGCAACAAGGACACTTAAGATTTGCTCTCTTAGCGAATGCCAAGCATACAATATGGTGTTATTAACTATAGTCACCATGCTGGGCACTACGGCCCCAGAACTGAATCACTGTGACAGCGCATGCAGGAGAACAGATGGAATCAGTCCAGCGGAGGTGCATGACATGCTGGCCTGGTCGGTGTAGGTTCTAGGCAACCTTCACCTCCTGTCTCCCATTCTTATTAAACATGCCCATCTTGAATAGTTTAGGAAGATTGATTTAGGAGATTGATTTTTGTTGGGCTTGTTTTTCGTTGTTGTTGTTTAGCAGACCCAGGCAGGTTTGAACCCACCAGCCCCACTGCACGGGGCCAGCACTCTATCCATCTACAGGCGCCCACCACAAAGAAATTGATTTTTGAATTGGAAATGCTGTAATAGGGTCACTGAGTTATGTTGATTATTATTTAAAATAAGAGTTAATGTGATCTTTACTTTGAACCTGTGTGTATAAAACTGATTTGGGAAATGGAGGAACAGAATTGTCTTGGAGAGGCTAGTCTCACTATTTCCCAGAATCACGGGTCTTCTGACAAAGTTTGGTGGGCCCGTCCCTGTCTCTGCGTACTGGCTGACAGTGACAGGTGGCAGGACCCTCTTCCTCGGTAACAATTTTCCAACTGAAAGTTTCTACCCCTTGACCAACATCTCCTCATTGCCCTCCCCGCAGTCCCTGGCAACCACTACAGCTCTGCCCTCTGACTTGGCCATGGGCGTGTTTGGACTCCAGGCTTAAGTGACGTCATGCAGCTTTGTCTTTCCACGCCTGGCTTCTTCCATGGACCGTAATGTCCTCCAGGTGCATCCACACTGTGGCAAATGGGAGGGTTTTAAGTGTTTGCTCTCTCGAGTCAAAATGTCCCCCAAATGGCTTGCATTTCCCTTGCTCTCTTTTAGGGTCACTTCCTCTAGTTTTCTCATTAGCAGAGATGGCTGCAATGAAGGGCTGCTCATTTTGCAAAGAAATGAAGACAGTAATTAAGTCGCTGTGTAGTCTTTTCCTTTCTGGGCTAACTAATCCCAATTATTTTTACCCTTTTCACATGGACTCTTTTTTTCCTGATCTTTTAATGAATTTTCACTGTTAACTTCCCGTCCCTCTCCAGAGGTTACGTATTCTTCACGGTTTGCCAAAGCTTTTCAATAGTAATAATGAAATGATTATTATTTTCCCCCACTAGCGGATTCCCACATAATTTTGAGAAGTAGCTAATAACAATGATATACCTAATTTTCAGCTACATTTCTGCAGTGACATTTTCACTTAAAAAATCAGCTATGGTCTCTTCTTTTCTTTCTTTTTTGTAGCTTAGTATCTTATCTACAAAATAAATGATTATTTAAGATTTTTTAAAATCACTGCTGAGGCTCCACTAGGCAGGTAAGAGCACGCCAGGTACGTAAGAGATGGAAGTAGGCGGGTGCTGTGAGGGCCTGTGATGTAAACGCCGCAGTGATGAGTGTGAAAAACTGATACTGTCTGAGCCCCTACTTGTCTGCCCCGTGCATATTTAATCTCCTTTAATCCTCCCGGAATCTTTAGAAAATGAAAATCATTGCCACTTTCCAGATGAACAAACTAAGGGTCAGGGAAGGTGAATGCCTTGCAGAAGTTCTCACCGTTGATTAAATGGTAGGAAAAGTGCTATTAACCCAGACTTGCTTGCCTTAAAGACAATAGGTGGAATTTTCAGGGCTTTGATTGTTTTTCCTATGCTCACTGTCAAGTGTTACCAGGGTAAAAACAAAGCTGACGTGTGTAGCAACTTGAGAAATGTTGTTATTCCCTAGAAGTCAGTGGGGAGTTTATAGGAGAGAGATTAAACCCTACCACAATCTTCTCAATGGAATCACAGTAATCCAGTTCTTCAAGGCTTAGGAGAAAATACAGAAGACAGTGAACGATTGTGCGCTGGGGCCAGGATGGCATCCACTTCCTGACTGTGCAACCTTGAGCTCTCTGCTTCCAGTTTCCCATCTATAAAATGGAAATATTGATAGCCCAGGTATCCCATGGGCCGTTGGGCATATTAATATGTTTAAAGTGCTTTGAATTGAGCCTGGAATAGATAAAAGTGCTGAGTAATTAGTAACCATTATTATCACAGAAATCTCTTCTCCCCAGGGTGTAGCAGGAGGGATGCCTTTTAATGTCCATCTTTTCTGGAGCCCCATCATTTTACTGTAACAATGGCAAACAGCCCCTCCAGATGTTTCCATGACATTTATTTTTTTTGTAGCAAAAACTTGAAATTCCCTTTTTAGAACCAAAGATATCTAATTTTGCCAGACCAAAGGGAATCTGGGTTTTTATGAGAGACATAAAGGGCGTTAAGCAAAGATATAAAGGATTAGTCAGGAAGTCCTCAAGCAATTAACTACACACAGAAGAAAAAGAAAGCAAATCTATATGAAATGCAAGGTCATTATCTTGTAAGGTGACTTAGGAAACTTATGCAGGAATGAAGAATGGGAGAGAATTCTAAATGTTTTTGCTCACCTAAGTAGTTTATTTCTTTTTGTTTTTTTAATGTAAAACTTATATCGATATATAATGTGTACCTGGGAAAGAACACAGATCTTAAATGAATTTTTATAAATGAGCACACAAGTATGACCAGTGACCAGATCAAGAGACAGAACGTTATCAGAGCCTTTTCACTTTGTTTCATTCTCAAATCTCCTTCATCCTCACAGCCCTAACAAGAAATGACAATATGCAATGTTTAAAAATAAACCACTTGGGGCTCGGCACCTGTGGTTCAACGGGTTAAGGCTCCAGCCAGCGGGTTCGAATCCAGCCCGGCCCACCAAACAACAATGACGGCTGCAACCAAAAAATGGCCGGGTGTTGTGGCAGGTGCCTGTAGTCCCAGCTACTTGGGAGGTGGAGGCAGGAGACTCGCTTAAGTCCAAGAATTGGAGGTTGCTGTGAGCTGTGTTGCCACAGCACTCTATCCAGGGTGACAGCCTGAGGTTCTGTCTCAAAAAATAAAAATAAAAATAAAAATAAAAATAAAAATAAAAATAAAAATAAACCACTTGGGCCACGCCTGTGGCTCAAAGGAGCAGGGCGCTGGCCTCATATACCGGAGGTGGTGGGTTCAAACCCAGCCCCGGCCAAAAACTGCAAAAAAAATAAAAATAAATAAATAAACCACTTGGCTGTAAAGTGTCTGAGACAATGGAATGTACTATTCTTTCTTTTTCTTAGATTTTGGCGAAGGCTGAGCCCACCAGAAATGATTTTCAAAGAGTCTAGATGATTTGTGTATTAATTAATTCATTGAAAACTATCTCTTCCAGTGGCAGTTGTCATTGTTGTTTAGCAGGCTCGGGCTGGACTCAAATCCGCCAGCCTCAGTGTATATTGCCAGCGCCCTACTCACTGAGCTACTGGTGCTGAGTGTTTTTTTGTTTGTTTGTTTGAGACACAGTCTCCGTATGTCACCCTGGATAGAGTGCTGTGGCATCACAGCTCACAGCAAACTCAAACTCTTGGGCTTAAGTGATTCTCTGGCCTCGGCCTCCCAAGTAGCTGGGACTACAGGCACCCACCACACCTCCCGGCTATTAAAAAAAAATAAGAAGAAGAAAACTATCTCTTCCAGTTATACCTTTGTGAACGTGAACTTGTCAAGATAAAAACTCCCTTTGGAACAGATGGCGTTTTCCGCCGAGTTGGGCTCCCTCACACACAGTTTTCTGTCCTTTC
This sequence comes from Perodicticus potto, assembly GCA_963574655.1. Classification (NCBI taxonomy): domain Eukaryota; kingdom Metazoa; phylum Chordata; class Mammalia; order Primates; family Lorisidae; genus Perodicticus; species Perodicticus potto. The sequence continues at coordinate 21,736 of CAUYRH010017237.1, forward strand.
AGGTGACACAATTTTCTGTCATTTGCCCGACATTTGTTATTTAACTTTGTTGTGCGCATCTATCTTATCTCGTGCACCACATTGCACATTTCTCGAGGGGAAAATTCTTGCTGAACACCTTTGAAGTCTTTGCAGCTCAGAGTGCACCTGACATGCAGTTATCTCACTTATATTTACTGAAAAAAATGATTCGAAAAATGGGTACATCTATGCTCTTAGGCAATAAAACAATAGCAATTTTACTACCGAAACCCCCACCTGATACAGCCTTGGTATAGTCCTGGAAGTTAGTGTTTTCACTAATTAACATAATGGATCTAGCAAATAGGGAAGAAATTATGTTTGGAGGGGAAAAAAAAAAGATTACCTACAGGGCTGAAATCTTATCACATAACATGTTTGTAGATTTAGCATATTTTTCATTTTAAAGAAAGATTATTAATTAAGCCCCAAAGGCACTTTCCGCTCACAGTGTATTCTGAAAAGCACCAATCTCTTTGTAAACAAAGGAGAATCCAACGACTTTGTAATCAGAAGATTGGCTAATGCCTAAATGCTGCTGTGGTGTTTAGGTACAGTTCCGCTAAATGCCTGAAATGCCAGTCCCCTTTTATTAATTGATTCATTAATTGATTCCTCTTTCCAATGGAAATTATTGAGAACTTACTGTATACATGTATGAAACACAGTTTGTCTAACACAGTAACATCACCAAACTGACAAAAATCAGACAATGTATGGTCAAAACCAGAATACACCAGGGGTGTCTATCCTGGGGATACCAAGGTCAGTCAGCCACTTTCTCCAAGCTCTGCTCAAATGCGACCTCCTCCATGAATCAGTTCATCCATTTCCCTGCATGAAGTTTTTTCCTATTACTTCCTTTTTCACTTATTTCCTTTTGTGTTGTAATATTGTTGCCTTGTCTGCAGAGAAACCACAGCAGCAATAACAAGGATCTTAGATTGAGATTCATGTCCTCAACTTACCACCTGCTCTGTGTCCTTGAACACCTTGAGTCACCTCTCTGGACCCAGGTTTCTGTACCTGTGAAGGAGGGATATAAGGCTGCCATGTGACACAATATACCCATGTGATGTATTTCACACCCAGAGAGAGGAATGCAACAATGTAGCACTAACTGCATTTTCCTTTTCTTTCTCCTCTTTTTCATTTCAGAGTATGAAGGGGATACAAATGATTTTGGTTACATGGGTTCCTTTTGTAATGCTGGAGTCACAGCTGTAAATGTGACCACCACCCAGAGAATGGTCTCTGTACCATCCACAGGCTTTTGCTCCCTCCCCCCTCCCGCCTCTTCCCTGCTCGATTTCCACAAGGTTTTACTCCCCTCTGTGCACATGTGTGCTCCCTGGTTAGTTCCAGTTTAGTAGTGAGTGCATATGTCCTGTTTGTCCTTCCATTCTTGAGATACTTTACTCAGGACAAGGCATTTTTCTAAGTACTTTGTGCGCATTAACCCATTTACTCCACACAATAACACTCTGGTTACTTCAGATTCATGGCTTAGCAACTGAGAAACAGCAGTGGAGGAAATCTCTGCAAGTCACATGGCGAATTAAATGATGCATCTGGATCTTGAATCAAGATTCATTGCCTCCTATGTTCATGATCTTACTGGTTTTTCTAGAAGAACACGGTAGCCTTTAATACACGGTAACTATTATTATGCTAATGCAAACACAATTTTATTTGTATTTTCCCACTACTCTGTTAGTAGCTTTGCTTCTAAGGCAATGCCCAATGGCCCATTTTGTGGTAGTCCTAATTTTCCCCACTGACTGGTCCCGTCTGTAAGTCAATTGGCTTAAGCAATTGCTTCCGGATTTACTCAGCTTCTAACAGTGGGTCCATAGACAAACATCCATATTCACGTGTGTCTCTTCCTATTGCACTCTGCACACAGTAGGTCCACCATATTTGTTTTTTGAATTGAAGTGAAGTGATTTTCCTAAAAAGAAAACAAAGCAAATGAAAACAAAAACCTAACAAAGTCTACAGGATAGACTATGTTACATTTTAATTTTGTCAATTTTTGTGGAGAAATGTTTTTTCCCACCGTAACCCTGGAGCTTTGTTTAAAATGCAAATTCTTGAACACTTTAAAATGTCATTGTCCATTTCAGTCATTCGCCGCTCATCAGTCTCCAATTCCTCTTCTTTTCTCAATCCCCACCTAAGCCATTCTTAGAAAATAGTTCTTGCCCTCTTTTTCCAGATTTGCAGTTTCTATTTATTTGCAACCTAACAAATCGTCACCTGCTCTCTGCCACAGGAGAACTGGCATCTATGCTAAGAGGTTAAAAAGAATACAGATGTCCTACATCTACTGAACTTGGAAGTGTACAGAAAAGAGGAATGAGGGCAAACTGACTAGCTTTTTAAAATGCTTATGCAACTTTTGTCTTTCATAGACTATAATAGAGAAATTCACAACATGAGACATTATAATACCCAGCACAGCATGAAGACAAGTCATTTTTATTTTTTTCTTTGAATTAAATACGTGTATTCTTATACGTCTTAACTTCCCAAGAGGTCTTTATTTATGAACTCATTGTTAGAAGGCAGGAAGCTGAGTTGGTCCAGAAGCAGTTGTTTAAGCCAATTATCTTTTAGACTGACCAGTCAGTGGGGAAAATTATGACTACCACAAAATGGGCCATCAGGCATTGCCTTAGGAAGCTAAAGAGAAAAACAACAGTGGACTGAATGTTTGTTTGTTTCCCTTTTCCTGCTTCAAGCTGTTGTTTTGATGCTGGTTATTCAGCCTGATAATGCCTTGATAAAAATAAATTAGAGGTTATAAAACATAACCAAGAAATCATTACATCTTTGAGATGGATGGGAATTTACAGGTGATCAACTTTAACCCCCTCTGCTCAAATCAGAAATTGCTTTTGGTCATTGGATTATTTTCCTGTTTGATACCTTCTGAGTGTTTGTTCAGTCTTGAGCATTTTGACAGGCACTGTAGCTCTAGACTGAACCCTGAGCTTCTATCTCAGAGGATTCCCCCTCCCCCTGGAGTTTTAGGAAGAAGAACATAACCATTGAACTCTCAGGCGGGTAATTGAATTCGAGGTGGATGGCAAAGGTGATCTGGGCAGGCTTCCTCCAGGGAGGGCAACTGAGGTGGGTCTTGAAGAATGTGCAGGGTTTTCACCTCATTTTTCTGAAGAGGTTTCCCAGCAGCCTCTGCTCAACCATTTCTCTTGAGGAGACCCTCTTCCTTCTCCAGTAGTTACCCATGTTGGAACAGTTTTGGGGAAACCTATTTAACCCACACATTCATTCCTAGAAAACCTCTATTGTTTCTAGTTCTGTGTTTTGAGAAAAATCTCTTTTCTTTTTATAGGGGACCATCAGATGCTTAAAGACAGCCCTTTTCACCCCTATAGTGCCCTTTATTAAAAAATAAACATCTTTTCATCACTTCTAACATAACTTGACATCTAGTTCCTTCATTTTTTTGATCACTCTTTGCTGATAAAAATAAAAATGTACTGATTCCATTTGGGAGCTTATGCTAAAAACTTTCCATTTTTTGCTCTAGCCTTAGAAAAATCCTTTGATGACACTATTTTTAGCCCATTTTACAGATGAGAAAACAAGGACTCTGAAAATAACCTCCCCCAAGTAAGGCCACTAGTGGGTGACAGAATCCACACTTGCAGAGGCCTGAGGCCTAGTTTCAACAGTTAATTAATAATATTGCCTCCAACAAGCCTATGGATTTTATTTAAAGGCTAAGAAACAAAGACCCGAGTGCCTATTCCTACCTTGTAGTTTAGGAGAAGTATCATATCAAAAAGTAGGATGCATTGGAGCCAATTAGGAGAAAGAAGCCAAACTCTAGTCTATAATTATATTTGTCTTGTGCTCTGTGTTCTGAGCAGGAAGGAACTACCTTGTAACTGTCACAAGTACATGGACTCTACTGTCTGGATGGAGAAGCATAAGTCACGGTTTCATCTCTGTCCAATAAACACAGCAGGATTGTGTGCTGAATCCTCAGCCAAATCTGTGCAAATACCCCAGAACCGAGGGCTAGGCAAGGCCTCTGCCCACACCCTCTCTGGGTGTCTTTATGTGTTTTCTCGACTTTGCCCTTCATGCTGTAAAGTGTATTTCATGACAAATCACACCACAGCCCATGACGATTTTGCACATCGGGGACGTTTGGCAATGTCTGAAGACACTCCTGCTTGTCACAACCAGGGGAGAAGCAGTGCTACTGTCATCAGGTGGGTAAGGACCAGGGTGCTGACACACACCCCACGATGCCCAGGGAGCCCCCACAGTGCAGGGCAGAGACTGGGGAGCTGACACACCCCACGATGCCCAGGGAGCCCCCACAGGGCAGATCCATTGAGCCCTCGGGTCAGTGGTGCAGAGGCTCAGAAACTCCACACTCAACAACTCGGCTCATGTCTCTCATTTCATTCTTTCGTTGGCTCTTCTCTTTTTCTCTTTCCTTTTGCCCTCTCACTGTCTTCTCTGCCTCCCCCACCCTCTCTTCTGTCTAACTTTTTCCCCTTCTTGACAACAGATGAAATAAAACATTCCTCACTGAACAGAAGTTACATCTAAGAAGCTAAATGGTAAGGTCACCAGATGCAAAGAACTTGGTGGCATTTAGGGACTAAAGTGCAGCTCCCTGTCCACGCTTCTTCCTCTGAGCTGCAGGCCTGCTGGAGTTTGCAAAGCAGCAGATTCCAAAATAATAAAAAACATTAAAATTCCTTCCTGAGACATAAGAATCCCGTGACATGGAAGGACTCAACGTTCCTCACTTCCAAAGTGCTATTTCCTGCCCTGCTCTGGCAGAGCACCGCAAATGACCATCAGCAGGTTACTAAAGACTGCACTAGTGTGCTGGAGCTGCCACGACATTCCCACAGCTGGGTGGCTTAAACAACAGTGGTTTTTCTCGTAGTTCTCTAGACGAGAAGTCTGCGATCAAAGTGTCACCAAGGTTATTTGTTTTTCCCAAGGCTTCTCTCCTTGGTTTGCAGGTGGCTGTCTTCACCCTCTGACTTCACACACACAGTCTACCTTCTGTGTGTGTCTGCATTCTAATCTCCCTCTTTTTGCTTTTTCTTTTTTTAAATTTTTTGAGATAAGGTCTTGCTCTGTTGCCTGGCCTAGAGTACAGCAGTATCATCATAGCTCACTGCAGCCTCAAACTCCTGGGCTCAAGCTGTCCTTATAAGGACACTAGTCATGTGGCCTTAAGACTACACTAGTGACACCAGGTAATCCAGGTCTCATCCTCCATCATCCTGTTAACTATGGTTGAAGGTGAAGTCTTCAGCCCTCCTCACCTGGCCTACCGCAAACAAGCGTGGGCACCATTCCCACCACAAGCCAACACCTCCTCCTTTCACCCACCCTCCACTTAGCTGCCTAGTGATCATTCTAAAAATTCAAGCAAGGTTTAGCATTTTCTTTAGGGTGTGGTCCAAGATCTTCCGTCCAACATTATAAGTACAAGATCTTCATTAGTGAAACCACTTTTCTTCCCTGAGCATCATCTATTTAATGTTTAGATCTTTTAAGTTTCTTATGGAGTTAGAATTCATTTGGGCATGAAGTGGAAAGAATGGTCCTCTCCCAGGAAACTATCCACCAGCTTTTATGTCTGTCCTTAGGGTTAGAGATCCCTAGGGTCCCCAGAGCAAAATTCTCTCTGGTATTTCCCCTCTCTCTTCTCACTTAGAGTCTGTGTATTTGGGGATAAGAAATCCAAGTTGTTTTGAACTCTTGATCAATGTTCTTAACAATGCAGCCCTTGCCAACTTCTTGGCGATTTATCCAGGGGAGTCTGTGCTGAGAAAATTGAGCCAAGATGAGGCTTAGCTCGAGTGTTTTATGGCTGAATTTCTCTCTCATTCTTTTTCCCCTTACTGGTGATTCTAAGCACGAATAATCAGCTTCATTATGCCAGGTTAGAAGGATGCTCTTCCACAGAAAATTACCCACATCAAATAAAAACAGTTCCATATGGCAGTCTCATTCCTTGCAAGACTAGTTAAACCTTGACCACACAGTTTGCGCTAGAGTTTCATCTTCCTTTTTGTCTTGGCTGTTTGCCAGCCTGTTGGTGTTCTGTGTCCTAGTGACAATTGCAATCTAGAAAATTCTTTGCAGTTTCCCTTCGTGCTTGGATTTCTAGTAGTTCTTCTTGTTTTGTCCTCAGGGTACTCTAAAACTCATACATACTTATCCTGGAAATCATTCAATGTGCAATCAATATTCATTAAACACCTGTGAGTGCCATGCACTCTCCAGAAACACTGCAATTCTATAAAACATGAGGTTTTTGAGTCATTATTGAGTGGGTTTATGCTTCAGTGCTTTTTTCTAGCTATGGGTTTGAATTATTCTGGAATAATACCCTGTTCACATCTCCTTATGGCTAAGAGAGTTGGGCCTGTTGTCTTTTGCCAGTCTAATTTTTACCTCCTTTCTCGCTGCATCTTTTTACCTTTCAGTCTCAAGTTTTCCCTCCCTTTAGCTGCACTGCTGTGATGTCCCAGTTTATCTAATGCTGTCCATCTCTGTGCCTTACTGCTCTGCTCTGTACTGGAATGCCCTTTCCATCTCTCAACACTCAACTCAAGCCATGTCTTCTCCCAGGGCTTGCTTTGTTTGTTTTTTAAATCTTCCACCTCCCTATTAAAAGTATTCATTCCCTATAATTCTTTTGAGCTATATTACCTACAATACAATTATTTAAACTATAATTGCAACTTAATCCATTTTGTACTATAGTAACCTGTTTGTACTTCTGTCTCTGTCAAAGAGGGGAAGGGATCAACTCAGAAAGTCAGATCTTAAAAATAAACCAGTGCCCTGTTCCATGGCAGCAAGCTACATGTTCATTGTGTCCTCTAGTGTAAAGAGGGAAGCTTAGTAAGAGGAGCACCCCCCTTACTCTGAATCTTGTATAAAATCTGTTCTAAGTCATGGCAGGCTCTGGGACCTTCCCTGCTTTGTTGGTGTGTATTCCCAGGTTCATGTGCACATTTGCTTTTCCATAAAACTTTGAAAGAAAAAAAGGCTCAACCTTTTTTGGCTCAACCATTTATCTAGCTGTATAACCTTGGCTAAACTCCTTAGTTTCTCTTTTCTCTTTTATAAAAGGTGGGGTAATAACGACATTTGCCTAGGAGCAAATATTTTGTTTCTTTCCCTTTCTGGTGGATGAGTTTGCAGCATGTGACAATTCTAAGCGTGAGCATTTAATCTGGAGTAAGATACCCTAGAGCTCTTTCCCCTCTGCAATGCCAGCCAACCATTTTTCAGATACTGAGCAGAAATGTTCCAGATGAAACATTCCAGAATGTTCTGCCATCCTGGTCTTAGAGTAGAGGAGCCCCTGAAATAAGAAATAAAGCTTTGCTAAGTCTCTGAGATTTTAGGGTTACCTATTACTGCAGGCTGTCCTGACTAATGCAGAGGGTTATTATGAGAATCAAAATGGCAAATAAATGTAAATAGAATGCTTAGTGATACTTGGGAAGTGTTTACTCATTGTCACCACCATGTTGCATTAAGCATAAAATGAGATGGGGGTGATGTCAATTCTAATTGACTCATGGACAGACATTCAATTTCAGTGTTATATTTTGATCCTCTAAGAGAAGATGCTTTATTAAGTTAGCTATGTGGCATTTGCTTCCTCACAATACCTTCTCCTATCTGAAATTAAAGCCTCTAGCTGGTCTTGAACTTATTTACTAGAAGCAATCAATAGAAGTACTTTATTAAGTAGCCTTGGTCTTAAGAGAAAGTCAAGACTCTCTGTGGTGCCCTTTGTATGGTAGACCATGACCTTCCATCACCTTTATGGCAGAAGGAGTGTGCAAAGACAGTGCACCCCAGAAGGACTCAGTCTCCCCAATGCAAGGGCTTTTTGGTGTTGTGTTCAGGAGATCTTGTTTTGGAGTCAGAGAGATCTGCATTCAAAACTGATCCACCACTTCCTGGCTCTGTGAACCTAGGGAAGCTGATTAACCTCTTGACACTACAATTTCCTGGTCATGGAATGGAAATGGAATAGTGCCTGTCTCGTGAAATTGTTGTGAGAATTAAATGAGATAACACATATAAAACACTTGGCAAAGTGCCTGGCATGTAGTAAGCTCCCAATAAATGGTAGCTATTATTATTACAGCAAATTGCAGCTCAAACTACATTTTCTGCCAAATACTCTACAAAACCCATTGAACTGTGAAGTTCTTATTATAACGGGAAGGAGAAAAAAAAAAAAGAAAGAAAACAAGGACCTTCAGTGTTGGCTTAGGAAAGTGGGGATAACTCTCTTGTGTCTGCTCCCAACCACTTAGCCTCCATGACAGCGGGGCTGGTAGGAAGGAAGGCAGGTGGACTTGACCTCGAACAGTGCATGAGAACTCCATCTACACCTGCAGAATCTAAAGCAACAACAGCAACTACAATTTCAATGTTTCTTTGGGGTCTTTGAATTTTTTAAGAGTTATTCTCTAGGAAGGAATAAGCAAGCAAACATTCACCCCTCAAATGAGCTTTTCCAGGAAAACGCAAAATTCATAATGACATAGTTCAGGACAATGCAAAGCTAAAACTGCTTTCTATGTTAATGTGAATGAGTGGGTTTTTTGTTTGTTTGTTTTGAATGGAGAGATTATTTGGATGTTTTGATATTTTTATTTTCCTCTCCTTACCTGGGATAGAAGTTTCCTGGAGGGATAAAGGAATAGAGAAAGACTCATTGCTGAAAGAGTGGGTCACAGACTCGAAGCAGACAGAAGCAATTAAGCAATGACCCAAAGGCTAATTCTGGCCATTGCATGATTTTGTAAATAAGTTTTAATTAAGATATAGTCACACTCATTTGTTTATATAGCAACATATGACTGCTTTTGCATTACAACTTCAACACTAAATCACTGCAACAGAGACATAATGGTCTGAAAAATCTAACATACAAGGTCAGACAATTAAATTTCTGAACTCAGCCAAGAAAATGTGCTACATGCTACATTACTGAATATCACTATAGTCACCTTGGAAGTATGCCCCTTGGGAAGCTATGCACCAATGCCAAAGTCTAGTCCACCCTTGAAAGCACTTTTCCTAGGAAGAGTTCTCAAACTTAATTGTCAGACCTCAAGACAGCTCTGGTGGCCATTCCAGAAAAAGAGTTCCAAAATTGCAGTGAGGTATGTAGCTCTTTCTCTGGGACAAGTTTGTGGACTTAATTGTTGGATCCCTTATTTACTATCTGGCCCTACACAGAAGTTTTCTGAGCTCTAGTCAAAGGTGAGAGATTACTGGTAGAGACTTATGATGGGATATGACTTCAACTAGAAGTAGTGATGCCTGGGATTTCCTGTTTTACAATTGTCCCGTTGGCTCTTCCCTGTCCCAGACTGCATCAAAGCATCAGTTCTACCAGAGCTGCTATGGAAGGCTGGGTGGGGTCCGTGGGGTTGGAGCAGAAGAGACAGGCAGGGAAGCCTGGAAAGCAGTGAAGATATGGCTAGAGGTGACACCATTGGAGTAACAACTGAGAGGGTTCTGGTCATTAAATTCAGGAGTACTTTGATTTATTTGACACTTGTTTATTGAGTGCCGGCCATATGTTGAACACTGTTAAGAGATTACTTGCTAGTGAAATATTTATAAGAGTAATGATTTTATTGTAGTGATACAGAATGGGGTGTGTTTGGCAGGAAAAGTTCTAAGACAGCCTCCACAACTCCTTCCCCCTCTTGTATATACTCTTGTATGTACGGGTTCCCCTTGGGAATGGGGAGGAGCAGTGAATAAAATTAGATAGAGCTCCCATGATTTGGTTACTAGTCAGTGGACTTCAAGTTAATCAAAAGATAAATTATGTGGACTCACCTAACCAGATGAGTCCTTCAAGGGGGCAGTGGAAGCAAGAAGATAACTCACTGTGCCTTTGCTGGCTTGAACATGGGTGGTGGCCTCTGAGAACAGAAAGAAGCCCGTGGTTGCCAGCTAGAAGGGAAACAGGGACCTCAGTTTTACAGTTGCAAAGAAATGAATTCAGACAGCAATCTGAATGAGCTTGGAAGTGGAGCTATCCTCAGAGCCTCCACAATGGGATGTGGGCCTCCTGACAGCATTATTTCAGCCTTGTCAGACGGTGAGCAGAGGACCCAGTCGTGCTGTGCCTCGAATTCAGACTCACAGAGCTGTGAGCTAATAAACGGGTGTTTTTATTAGCTTCTGCATTTGTGACAATTTGTTATGAAACAATAGAGAACTAATACAGGGGAAATGTGTTATTTTACTTGAATATTAAAGTAAATGTTGGTGTCACAAAGCTGAAAAACTAAGGGATAATTTGGGCAAATAACATTTCTTGGAGCTATTGAAACTAGGTCTGGAGAATATAAAACAAAATTGATCTGTGGGTAGCTGTGGGGGATAAAGTAGACTGTGGGTGCTATTTCTTCTTTTTGCTTTTCCTTTGAATTTGCCTCACTTTTCTTTTCTTTCTTTTTTTTTTTTTTTGGTTTTAATCCGTCACTTTATTTTTTTATTTTTTTAATTTTTTTTATTATATTGTCTTTATTATTAAATCATAGCTGCGTACAATAGTGCAATCAAGGGGTACAATGTGCTGGTTTCATATACAATCTTAACTATTTTCATCAAACTGATTAACATAGCCTTCCTGGCATTTTCTCTTGCCTCACTTTTCTAATAAGACAAAACTAAAGAAAGTAATTTCTGGGTAAAGCAAGGCAGATGTCAGATGGCCAGAGGCTAGTAGTCTATCTGCAAGACAAGTAGACGACAGTTTGCACACTGCCATTGCACCGAAGCCTTTGTTTGTCTCAGGCAAACCTTCAGATACATCTGACCGCATGAGCTCACAGGTGCTTCTCAGAGAAGATGCCCAGAGCCACTCTGCACCACTGCACATCACCAGCTCGCAGAACTCAAAGGTGATCAAGCTTCCCCTTCTCATTTTGTAGTTAAGGAAACGGATTCCCAGAGACACTAAATTATTTATCTAAGACCATACACCTGATTAGTGGTGAAGTTAGGATAGGAATCCAAGTCCTGTAACTTTGAATCCAGGGCTCTTTCCTCCTTACTCCAGATACCACAGGTGCCTTCAATTTTTAGAACTAGGTGAAACCTCAGCTCTCGTCTGGAGGCGCTCATTAGAAAGATGCGAAAACGGAAACATAGATCATATCTCACTAGGGCCACTCACAAGGGAGTGACAATTGCAGGGTCAGAAGTCAAACTTAACTCTTTAACCCAACTGTCTTCCATCAACCATCTCAAATATAGCTTTCCCCACACTATGTGAACGTTGGTAGCAATAAGAAATGACTTTTCTTTAACCTGACCCTTGTAATAGGGAGAGGAACATATCTGTCATTCCTTTGTGCTTTAACCTCTCCCACACCTTAGGAGCCTCACTGCACCTCTTTGCTGGCTCTGAGGGGGACACTAGCAATCCGATGTGAGAGCCACATTTTACTAGGAGTAGGTTCTTGTAAGACCTACAAGCAACCACAGGAAGTGTATTAAAGGGTCGTGGCATTAGGAAGGTTGAGAACCACTGGGTGGTGTGCGTTCTAGAGAGTCCTCTCTTCTGTGGCCACAGAGGGAAGAGAAGATAACCAGCCCCAGCTACACCGCAGTTGGGACTGTGCTCTCAGAGTTGGATCTGCAAAGTCTGCAACTTATATTAGATCAGGGTCCCCAACCTTTTTGTCACCAGGGACCAGTTTCACAGAAGATAGTTTTTCCATGGGTGGTGGGTAGGGCGGTGGGGCGATGGTTGGGATGATCAAGTGCATCACATCGCCACCTCTGAGCATCAGGCGCCACCCTCTCATGAGGAACACACGCCTAGATCCCTCTCACGCGGAGTTCACAGAAGGGTTTGCTCCCCTGTGAGGATCTAATGCAGCTGATTATGTGTTGAGCAGGCGGAGTTCAGGCGGTGACACAAGCAGAGGAGTGGAGTACAGATGAAGCGTCACTAGCTCACCTGCCACTCACCTCCTGCTGTGCACCTGGTTCCTACCAGGCCACCAACTGGACCAGGACTGGCCCAGGCTCCACTGGCCCAGGGGGTGGTGACTGCAGGATTAGAGCAGGAAGTAGAAAAGCCCGTGTCGGGTTTAGATTCCTACACAGGCATTTCCTGAGCTGGTCGCCTCCCCTCTGTATCCTGCTGATCAGACATTTCTTTTAGTGTGGCTGGAAAGGATTTGCCCAACTCTGGGATTCGTTTACACAGATGCCCCCAAGGCATCTGGTGACATGGAAATTACAGCACACGAGAGGCTGTTTGAGATCACGTGTGAGAGCTGAACACGAGAATGTCCTGGGAGAAAAGAAAGAGCACTAACATTTGCTGATACCCACTACATGCCAAGTGTTGCGCTGGGTCCTTTTACAGAAAATGAAATAATATAAATTAAATTTTGCTGAGTGTTTAGCATGTTCCATTGGGTGAAGTTTGCATCTTGGTCTAATAGAGCCCAAAGACAGAATATTGGAGGTTACATGGCATGCAGAAAGTTCTTATTGTCAGTAATTGCACAGAGAAGAAACGGCTCTGCCTCTAGGATGTCCGGACGCAGTGGGATTTCTCTTACCTGACGCGGGCAAGGCATGAAAAGTTCCTGCCAATTCCATCTTCTTGTTGAAAGGGAAGAGCCAAGGGCCACTTCCGAGTGCTCTCTGGGTTTGCATCAATTGGTGCCAGTTCATTTAGTGCTGAAATGATGTGGAAATGGACTTTCTCCTGGCATGGTGTGTGTCAAAGAGTAGAAGTTGGGTCCCTGCTTTCCCCCGAAGCAAAATTGAGCCTTTTCTCTTGGAACTGCTATAATACCATTATCTCGTGAGAGGAATCAATATGTACGTGAGAGGATTTCACAGCATTTGTCATCTGCAGAATCTTAGGTACTCCCAAACAAGGCTGACTCTGAAACTCCCTGACATTGGAGAAGAAATGAGAATATGCTGAAGGTCAAGGCATTTTGATGTTTCTGCATTTCTGGGGATACTGATAGGCACCCAGGAAAACTTACAATTTGATCTTTCACCCAGTCCTCCCTCAGCCACACTGAACATTTGTTATCCCCAGTGGTAAACTTAGTGTAGACGTCTGCAAACACTCTCAGAATGGAATCGAACATCCAGAGGGATGTTTGACAAGCTATGGCTCATGGACCAAGTCTAGCCCGCCACCTGGTTTTTGTAAATAAAGTTTTATTGGAACACAAGTTACAGCCGTGGCCATTTGTTCACACCTTGTCTGTGCCTGCTCTTGGGCTACAAGGGCAGAGCTGAGTAATTGTGATGAAGACTGTGTGATCCACAATACCAAAAACGCTTACTTTCTGGCCAACTCTGGTCTATATGCTTTCCTTTCAAACCCAGGAAGATATGTACGTAAATACACATTTCAAAATATCTCCTCTTTGCAAATTGACCAAGGGATTAAGAAAAAATACCTCTTTTAACTTTTGATGTTGTCACCCTCTGTAATAACCACATTTATTCTTCTCCCATCTTCAAACCCTACAGTTCCACGAATCACACACTTCAAATGGCAAAGACTTAAACATTAAAAACGTTTAGAAGAAAATAATTAGGTCTTGGGCCAAAAAAAGTCATTCAAAAATATTTCTAGTTTTGAGATTTCTTTCACTCTGTACCTAATTAAATTGTACCAACTTCCAAAGCATGGATCAAATTCGTCTCTTCCAGGAGGCCCGTTGTGCCTCCAGCTCTCAAAATGTCTTTTTTTTCTTGCAGGTTATTCCTATAAAACTTAATGTGTGAGCCATTTATTCAGGGCTCCCTGGTGACAGTTCTTATGCTGTCTTATGCCATTATTTAATATATATTATTTTTATTCTCCAATTAGATGCTAAACCCCTGAGGGTGAGGTCATTAAGTACAAAACTTAAACTAAAAATGTTATAAAATGTAATCCGTGTCTTCACAAACCAGGCTATGTAAATGGACTCACAAAAGATCGAACATCCATCTTCCAAGAGTTCTGCTTCAGCCACTTACAGGGAACCTCCGGGCCCCTCGAGAAGATCCTCAGTTCCTAGCTGGGACTCCCCTCAGGGTGGGCTCATTTGTGCTCCTTAATCAGACCATTAGCTACGGTCACTGTGAGATGCGCATGGCAGCCTGTGTTGTTTATCCTGCTTCTTGGGCTGACAGAGGGGAGGGGACCCTGGTGTGATCGCACTGAGCATGTCATCTCCAGCATTCTGAAGGTTAGATTGTCACTTGCAGCCCTTATGGGGCTAGAGTCCATGGTGTGGCTGTGACTTCATGCAGAAGGGGAAACAATCACTCCACTTCTTTGCTGCTTGGCCATCTGGGACGTGGAACACCACCCTGGCTTGGCCCACATCGCCAGGGCTCCTGCGGCTTCTGCTTCCCCAGGGCCTGGCAGGAGTCTCTGGGCCGCGCACCTGTAGCCAGCGCATTCTGAGGCAGTCCCTGTGGTTGTATGGAGGGAAAGAGAAGCCAGGCAGCCCCCAGCAGGTTGCAGCCGTTTCAGCTCAGGCACCAGGCATCGAGTAGTGGTCCCGTTGCACACATGGGAAGGCATGAGGCTCTCGACACACACCCCCAGTTCAGCCATTCCACCAACGTCTGGCCTTTGTTACCCCAGATGTTGTGGAACACGGTCATGGCTGAGAGGACAAGCTGCTTTTCTGTGTGCCTTCAAATTCCTCACGCACAGACTCCCAAGCACAATGCAATGGGGCTTCTCAGACGCCGGGAGCGTAGGGCAAGTTTTGATGTGTAGCAGTAACGACCTGGAGCACTTCTATGTCCTTCTCAAAAAGTTATGCCGACAAACACGAGGGGGTCAGCCACTGCGCCATGGCTCCGGACATGCGCAGAGAAGGCATGTTCTCAGAGATGAACATCACCTGGATTATTTCAGATTAGGGTCTTCCCTTCCCAACATGACAGGTATCTGTTGAATGAAGGGGTAAAGGAAGGAAGGGAAGCAGGATTTAAAGAAGAAAAGAAGGGAGGAAGAAAAGAGGCTCGAGGCTCCAACACAGGAAATGCAAGGTGGAGTTCACGCCGGGGTCACTTGGCTTAAAGTATGAGCCTTCCAAAGTGATCCCCAAAGTTACATCAACCTCTCTGCAGCAAAACTCCAAGCAACCTCTGTTTGACTCCAGCGTTAGGCAGGTAAATTGTAATGAGCATGTCAGTGGGGTGACCCACCATGCCCTCCTTCTCTGCCCATGCCCCACACAGGCTGTCTTTGCAGCTCTGTCTTCTGAGGTCCAGCCAGCCTGCACGAGGCCCACTGCTGGGCCCTTCAGTCAAGAGACTTCTGGTTGAGGAATGAAGGATGCAGCAGTGATCAGGAGGTTGTGAGACGCTGTCAGCAAAGGCTTGCAGAAAGAAGCAAAGACACGATGGCAGAACTCTAATAACGAGTGAGAGAAAGAGAGGGTGAAAAAGTGTCTTCAGCCTCGCCTCTCCTGACCACTCCCCACTTCCAACCCAGTTCTTAATAGTAGCTCCGTTCCCCTCCGCGGACAGATTCCATCTCTGCTTTTTCCCCCCTTTTCTATTTAAACCACCCCAAAGAACACAAGCATCAAGGAGAGAAAGTGGGCTTCCTTTCTCACCATAAAGAGCTTCCACCTCTAAATTCCCTCAAAGTGACAAAACAGATCATGAAACACGGAACATACACCCTCCCTTCCTCTGGTGCCACCATCTTTCAACACATCGTCATGAGCCTTGTGCTGATGTGAAGAGCCTTCCGACTTCCTGAAAACAACAGCATCGATCCCCGCCTTCCTCTGCTGCCACGCAGGGGTGCATCCAGCAGGAGCCTTCGCTCTGCAAGCAGAAAGTTACAGCCCTTATGATTTTTCTCTGTGGTTCTTTAAATTTTTATAAACAGGCTTTCTCCATCTCAGTTAACATTAGATTTCGATTTATACATTTTATTGTCCTCCAGAGGTAATTTTAGGGAATGCATCCCAATTTCTTAGGTTTCTGAGTGGTTTCTGTAGGAATAAACTTGCAAATCAACATGCTCGTGTGTGTCCCAGGGCCTTGCAGCATGTGAGAAGCAATGTCACAGGATGGCGAAAATGTGCACCCTGGAGGTGGGACGCTTCTGTTTGAACACCTGCTCTGGGTCTCGAATGTTGTAGGGTCAGGAATGAGGTAATTAAGCTTTGGAGTATTGTTTCCCTTCCAAGAAAGAGGCAGCAGTTCTTATCTACGTTGAGCAATCGAAAAGAATTAAATAAATTAATGTGTACAAATGCCAGAGTCTAAGGCAGCCCACGATAAAGGGCCAGTACCATCGTCATCATTTGTAAACCTTTCTGATAGATCTTCAGACGGCTTATTTCTTAACTTTGGGGTCTATTTTATTTTTTACTTTTGGAGATTTTATTCACAGAAGGGAACAAAGGTCATAAGAGCATACGGCTCTGTGAATTTTCATGAACTAATCATAGTCACATACCCAGACTCAGAGCAAGTCACCAGTCTCCCAAAAGCACCCTACTCACATCCCCTTCCAGCTTCCACTTCCCAAGGATGGCTCCTATGCTGACTTCCAACACCACAGCTCAGTTTCACCTATAGAAATCTGGGGAAATATTACCTTTCACTTTACTAGGCGCTCTTTTTGTGTGTAGCTTGCTTTGCTTAATGTTATATTGTGTGACTCTGTCACACTGATGTACATATAATATCCCTAACTGCTGATGAGAATTTGGCTAGTCTCAGTTTGAAGATTCTGTGACTAATGCTACAGACCCTCATGCACATTTCTTTGGGTGGACGTACAGATGCCTTACCATTGGCAACGGAATGGGTGATTAATGCAGTGCCCATATATGTGGTTGGAGTAGACAACACCAAACAGTTTTTCGTTTTTGCTTGTTTGTTTGTTTTTGAGACAGAGTCTCAAGCTATTGCCCTGAGAGTACAGTGCCACGGTAAAGTGCTGTGGTGTCACAGCTCACAGCAACCTCAAACTCCTAGGCTCAATCGATTCTCTTGCCTCAGCCTCCCAAGCAGCTGGGACCACAGACACCCACCACAAAGCCTGGATATTTTTCTGTTGCAGTTGCCATTGTTGTTCGGCTGGCCCAGGCTGGGTTCGAACCCACCAGCCTTGGTGTATGTGGCCAGCACCCTATCCACCGAGCTTCGGGCGCCACCCACACCAAACAGTTTTTTGAAGATACTGTACCCTTCATGCTCCCACCAGTGGTGTGTGCGTGCTCCCCTCATTCCCGTTCTTGGTATTCTCCATCTTTTTCACGTTAGCCGTGTTGGCAGGTGTGTTAGTTTTGTTTTTGAAAATCATTCTGACCAAGAACAATGGAAAGAACATGGTGGCAAATAAAAACCTGCCTTGAGCCCCTAACTCTGAAATTTACATAGCCACCTCCTAGTCATTTCACGTCTCTGAACCTGTTTCCTTGTGTTTAAAAATGAGGCTAATAATGTCCCCAGGGAATAGCAGCCCTTGTTTTCAGGAATGCTGTGTGGGCATTTGTGAACTCCCACTCCATCCTGTTTTCAAGTCCATTTTCTCCCTGTATGCGAAAACTTACTCATCCCCTAGGGCTGTGCACCAATAACAAATGGTAAGCATTAGGCCAAGGTAGTAATTTTTGTGGTTAGAAAGTCAGGGCTTAATGGGTCATGCGGCTTTCACACCAGGACTTTTGAATACGAGATTACAATACCAGGAGGTGGTATAGGGGTCATTTGCCTCCTATTTACTAAATTAAGAGGTGAAAACAGAATCCAGTGATTATTTAAAAGTGTGCATTTAGTTTAGTACACCTACCTGTATCTCATCAGTTGGCCAAGTGTGACATCTCACCTGTGAGAAAGCAAAATTTAACTCTTGAGGAGAAGACCACAGTGAGAACTTAACTGAGATTGATTTTCAGATGGTGGGACCCAGAAAGCAAAGTCATCTGGTCACAGAAGTTTCCTGTTATCTCTGCAATGGATGTTGGTTCCAGCCATTGCTGGAGTTTCAGGATGGTTTTAGACCTGGGTTCACTAAGAGAAGTCTTGTTGCCTGTTTTCCTTGGTCAATTCCAGCCATTGCTAGAATTTCAGGATGGCTTTAGACATGGTTCAGCTCAGAGAAGTCTTGTTGCCTGTTTTTGTGGTAGCCATAGTATTAAACTTGCTGATTCACATATCTGGTAAACCAGTGTCTCCCACACACATATTCCCAACTTTCCAAAGCAACACTGCACACTGAACTAGCATCAGAGACTCCTCCGTTCCCTCTGCAACCCATCGTCTTTGACCCTTCAAGATAGAAAGTCCTTGTTTTTAGAGCTGGAAGGAGCCTCAGAAATAGTCCCATCTGCTTGTTTTATAAATGATAAAAACTGATGACAAGTGTGGACAAATGACTTATACAAGGTGACATTTAGTGACGGGCTGTGTTTTTCAGATTTTCTAATTTTTGATCAGGGGATTTTTTTTTTTTCAAATTTTATGAGAAGATTTGGAGATTGGCATGCAGTTGCATGGGATCTCTTTCTTTTGGGAAATGTTACAATTTCCTTCTCATTCTTTAAAGTCAGATTGTTTCCTTTGTGAAAATTTCCCAGAGTTTTTACCCAATCCAAGTGAAATTAATCCCTCCTTTTCTTGTTTGCTTAGAGTATTTTGCATATTTCTCTATTATACCATTTCATACATTCATTCTTTCCATTAGTCATTCATTCATGTATGCATGTATTTCCAAGACATATAACATTTATTAGAGTTTGTTATTTAATTGTTTTTCTCCTTCCTGAATTGAGAGCTGCCTGAAGTTAGGGACCACAAGAGGTTCATCTTTGTATCTTACACAGTAGTTATCACAGTGGGGTGGAGGAGGAGAGAAGAGAGAGAAAAGAGATAGAGAGAGACAGAGAGAGAGAGGACGGGAGGGGAGAGAAAGAAATAACGTAGGGAAGAAGAAGGAAGAGAGAGGAAAGAAATGTAAAAGCAGAGAATTGAGAAGACGCTATGGACACCTTTTTGTTTGTTTGTTTGTTTGCTTGCTTGTTTATACTTAGCATTTATATTCCCTTCTTCTGTCTCCAGAATCCCTATTTTAACTGGGAAATCAGCCCTCCCACTCCTAGCCCATGTAACTCATGGGGAGCTGACCTCACATTCTTCAACTCTGCAGTTGAGCACACAAGTCAGCACCCAATCATCGGGGTCCACTCTTCTGACCATAATGATGGGCATGTGACCAAGTCACATTGGTGTAGCTCAATTCTGGGCAAATTATGAGAACTACCGAAAGAGAAAGTCTCTTTCCACCAGGTCTTCCAGTAGCAATTTTGCCACCAAAAGGACAAACTGATAGTAAATGCAGCTAATTCAGTGAAGCAGAGATGAAAATAGATTCCTGATGCTGTGGTTTTAGCCACTTGTGGGAAATTCTTATGATTTTATACTGCCTTGGCATTCATTTTGAATACAAGTTTAATTTTCTCATACCAGAAGTAGGACCTAATCACCCTTGGCAAATTTTCCAGTTCATCTCTTCCCACTTCCACAGTGTGATCCACCCACACATCATCCCTATACAACTACCCTCCTTGTGACCACCTCTCCATGGGGCTACAGTCTACTTGATCACCTGACACCCTCTTCTGAGTGAAGGTTTTTGGCGATCATAGCAGAAAAGAATGTTAGGATGCACCACATAAGCCAAGCAAGCAAAAGCTTTACTGAAAGCAAAAGCACAGTCTCAGGAAAGAGAGCAGGAAGGCTGGGAAGAGTGGGCTTCACTGAAAGGAAGTGCTGTTAGAGCTTTTGTGGACTTGTTAATTGAGGGGAAGAATACTCAAGGCCTTGAGTAGTAATTCTAAGAATTGGGTTCCCTCCCATTTTCATACTTGACATGGTTGTTTTGGAACTATCACGGAGATTGTAAGGATGAAGAAATTTTAAAACCACAATGTAAATGAGATTATGATTAGTTTACGTGCAGTGGCAGAGAGAAGCCAGCTGAAGTTGTATCCTGCCTGTAATCATCAGCCCCTCTAGTTAACTCCTTTCTATTCAAGGGTCATCCACTTTGACATCTGCCCCTGATCTTCAAGCCCCACTTTTTGTCTCAACCCTGTCTCCATGTCTCCTCCTCTCACAACCCCCCAATCACCTCACACTGGCATGGACTGTGCAGATACAACACAGTTATGGCCTGGAATGCTTGCTTGCTTTGATCACCCTCCCCATTAGAGCTCTGAAGGGAATACTTTGAGGCAGTGCCCTGGACCCCAGTGAAGGCTTTGACCTATGGTTCTATCTCTTTCTTCCTTCCCAGCAGTGATTGAGCATGTGTGTCCTGGATGGCCTCTCCATCCCACTGGCACTGAGGGGAAGGCCATCCTGTTCTCTCCAGGACCTGTCAGTAATAAAGTCAGCTTCTGTCACCTCCTGTGCTTTGTTCTTCCCCTTCCGCTGCATTGCCTGGCTGACACCCTAAACACTTACTCTCCTCCCAGTAAGGGCCCTCCCCGATAGTGGCTATCTTAGCTTATGGCCACTCTCCAGAGAATCGTCAAGTCCAAATTACAAGCAGTATACCCCTGTATCTAGCTGGGCCCAACGCTGGACTGTTTATGAATCTAGTTACATGAGCCAATATATTTTCTTTTTTCCCACTGAATTAGAGTTGGGTTTCTCTTATATGTAACCAACAGAGCCCTAATTAAGAGTTATTAGGGAAAAAAGAAAGAAAAACCAAGAAGAGAGACTTCTGTCACTTCGAAGAGACCTACTACCACTAGCTCTCTTCTGAAGGCTGGATCCACCAACTGTGACCTGTCAGTAGAATTGGTGAATAAACTTCCCTGTTTGGCAGGAGAAGACCATGCTAATACAGATCATTATAGCGGTATGACTGGAGAGTGGCCTCCCTCCTGGCCCTCTGCAAATCACTCTACTCTCCTCTACACTTAGAAACAGCATAACCTTGGTTAAATCTCTTTCCCTTTCTGATACACAGCAACTTTCACCAGGAAATGAGAGTTTGGTCTGTACTTTGAAGGCTCCTTCTATCTCTGAAAAATTCAACCAATAAAATATAAAAAGAAGTGTCATGTGCAACTTACCAATTGCATCCTTAACAAAAGGGCTATGTCTTGATTCCCCTCACCTTGTCTTCATTCACCCTGCTGCTTAGAATTTGGAGGTACTATCAAACCATCTTTGCCAATGGAAATGAAAACAACAGCCTAGGGATGGTGAAACAATAGTGAGAGGGGTGCTGGCTTGCTGAATGACCCCTTGCAGCAGAGAGGCCATCCCAGGCCTACTTGCCTCAGGTCCATCTTTATCTTTAAGTCATAATTATTCTTGGCTGCTTATACACCCAGGTAAATCAGTTCACACACATGATCTCATATGTCAATTACTTTATTTCTAAAGAACAGAAATTAAGTGCTCTGCCCAGGACTACAACATAACCTGGTCATAGCAGAGCTTCTAGTCGAGTCTAGTTTTGATTCACATAAACTTTGGGCTCCTAACCCCATGCTCTATTGCTGTTCCCACTTTTCCTTTTACGTCATGTCTTTAGTTTTCAAAGTGTTCTGTAATCATGACCTCCATGAAGGATGCAGGAATGGTCACTTTCCTATGGGCCAGATCAGGTTAGTAGACTTGGTTAAAATCATCCAGTGAATTAGTGATGGATCTGGGATGAAAATCCACATCTCCGGACTCTGAAACTTTGCCCTTTTCTCCTGATACTATCAATGTAGCTCTCCAGGAAGAACACTAATAATACATGAACCCAGTATTCCACCAGCTCTTGATAATAATTTTTTTAACACTCTAAGCAACTCATTCAAGGATACTAATGACAATTTCTTTCTTTGAATTAAGGTGTATTTGACAGAAAAAAATTCTAGCTGCACATAAATGAGGCTATGGTCAATTTCAGTCTCCCATGCCACAGACAGTATTTCTTCACTAGGTTTATTCATAATTTGTTATTAGTGAAAGGAAGTTTACTTTAAACAACAGCTCTTTGAGCAAACAAGTGATCTAATTGGGGCTCAACCTGGCAGGCTTTGTTTATTGAGATTTAACAATGTTATGTAATTTTTATAATCAATTTTGTGTCCTTGAAACAGCCAGCTTAGTTCCCCAGTGCTAAAGTTTCTGACAAACATTCTTTTTCTTGCATATTTTCTGAACTGTAGGTTCTAATTCTGTGTTCCAGTTAATTAGCACCGTCTTTAATTTTAGACAACCCATATCTGTTAAGGCACCCAAAATTTCGTCTTTGTTTCCAAAGGTGGCTGTTTGTTGTGCCAGAAGGTGCTTAGCTGCCGAAATAAATAGATGACGTTTCTCTTATGAAAAGCACTGTTGCCTCGTTGGGCAGATGTCTCTTGGTGATGGTGACTAAATATAGCATGCCGATTTTAGGCCAAAGATGCCTATAAATTTAAAACATAATAATAAAACTATTGATTGGAAAGATGTCACTTTGATTTCTTAGTTGCTGCAATTATAGAGACATTCACCATTTTCAGGCATGGAAATGTTTAACCCTTGAAAACTAAAGACTATCACAAGCAAATTTCCCACTGAAAAATCAGCTTTAAAGCTCTGTTCACCCAGAGAGAGAAAACTGTGGGGTCAAATGCTTACAGCAATGAAAACACACTCAGGAGAAAAAAAGTTAAATACCATAGCAGGTACCATCTTAAATACCACTAAAAATATAATAATTTGGTGCCATATTTCAAGGCTTGTTGTGTGCCAGACATTGTTCTGAGTGCTTTAACTTGATTTATTTGTTTATTTAATTCTTACAACATGTCTCTGATCAGAGAAGGATTTATTTACTGCAAAGCCAATGGAAGTTAAGTTTTAAGATCCCCTCATATGCATGGACCCTTTCTGAAGCTGTAGCAATGGTTTCACATGATCACATAATTTTTTGGAAATTTGCAAAAGTAAAATGTCTTTTTTGTGGGGGGGACACAGAGTCTTACTCTGTCACCGTGGCTAGCGTGTCATGGTGTAATAGCTCACAGCAACCTCAAACTCCTGGGCTCAAGAGATCTGCCTTCCTCCAGCCTCCCTAGTAGCTGGCACGACAGCTGCCCACCACAATACCCGGCTAGTTTTTCTATTTTCCAGTAGAAATTGGGTCTCACTCTTGCTCAGGCTGTTCTTGAACTCCTGAGCTCAAGCAATCCACCCACCTTTGCCTCCCAGAATCCTAGGATTACAGACATGAAAGCCCATATCCAGCCCCAAAATAAAATGCCTTAACCACATTGAGTCAAGGCTAACTCTTTTCACTTGAACTTCCCCTTTCCCTTCCTAGTAGTTGCTGATAAAGAGGCTGGGAGTGTTTTGATATCCAGGTAAGATGATGCACTGGGGTGGGTTTAGTGAGATATGTCTCTGTGGTTCTCAAAATAATTTCCATGTACAGTTAAGTTACCACATTCTACCCAGGCATGGGGATGAAGTACTCTAGGAATACTTCTGCCACTATGCTGACTCACCTGGTATCTTGATCCAGAATGTCAGTGGTGGAGGTGGTACATAGTATGATAATGGGAATGGAGTGTAGGTAACAGAAAACAAGTTTGATGTGTATGGAACCGAACAAAAGTCGGCCTATGAGAAATGCTTTCAAAGCATACCACTTACATGAAACAAACTCATTAGACACTTTCTCCAAGTTGAATGACAATCATAAAAATGTACAGAACATTACTGATAATGAATTGTGAAGCTGAAAGAAAATTTTCTAAGTCACCAATAACAATACTAAACTTTTATCAACTATTCTAGGAAAAAGAATTATTTATTCTCTCTATAAAAAAATAATACTACCAACTTATTGTCATAGATAACAGACCATGCAACCCAAACACATAGGATAAGATGTTTATTTTAGTATTTTAATCAGTTATTAATAAAAACTATTAAAAAAAAAAACAAATGCAATCAATATAACCTGGTTCTTTGTATTCTCAATGAATCCCCAACAATAAAAAAAAAATTTTTTTTTATAATGTTTGGACAATTATCAGCTTTTAAAATTTGGAATCTGCTGTGACTTCCTTTTTATTCTAAATAAATATTCATCTTCACACCTAATTTTTATATTTTTAATTTTGTACTTTTTTACATAAAGAGCACCTTCAACATAATATAATCTTCAGACCTCACAAAAGTATAAAAATGGCTTACACAATAGAGATTTTTTTCTTAGGTAATAAAGCCTCTAGAGATAGATGGTTTGGGGGAGGGGTAATTCAGCATGTACACACTGTCAGGGCTCCATCAGCTTCTCTGGGAGTGTTTTGGCTTTCCCCTCTTGGTTACAAGATGGCTGTCACAGCACCAGCCATCACAGAGTCACACAGTAATATCCAAAATCATGAAGAAAGGGAGATGGGCTCATTCTTCTCAAGTCTCTCTCTTATTATCAAGAAGGAAAAAGTTTCCCCCAAATTCCCTCTAAGTTCCTAGTCCAGAAACAGACACATGGCCTAAACTAAGGCATTTATTGGCAAATGGAAATAGGATTATTATGATCAACCTAGAAATCAAAATTTATCCTGTTGGACAGGACACATTACCCTGAATATCTGAACAAAGAACTATTTTCAAAAAGGAAGGAAAGATTAGTGATTAGGCAACCAAGAGTATTCACAACAGCATCATAAATCCCAATGACAATGTGATAATATTTGAAGGTGAGGTCTTTGAGAGTTATTAGTTCATGAGGATGGAGCCCTCATGAATGAGATTAGTTCCCTTATCAAGTAGGTCCTTAAGAGCTCCCTTGCCATTTCTACTATGTGAAAACGCAGAGCATCCTTTTAAGAAGGAGAAGAGAGGGCAGCACCTGTGGCTCAAAGGACTAGGACACCAGCCCCATATGCTGGAGGTGGTAGGTTCAAACCCAGCCCTGACCAAAAACTGCAAAAAAAAGAAAAAAAAAAAAAAAGAGGAAGAAGAAGGAGAAGAGAGCCAAGAGCTTTCTGTCTGTGTCATGTGATGACATGGCAAGAGGGCAGCCATCTGCAAATCAAAAAGCAGTCACACACAGACCCTACAGTCAGCCTGTGTCTTGGTCTAGGAGTCCAAGATCCAGATCCAGGAGGAACACATTTGTGTCATTTATAAGTCACTCAGACTGTGTAGTTAGTCATGCTACTGTATACTGGACTGGGCGGATTCAAGCAGCTGGAATCACTCTCCCCTTTTTGTACATAAACAAATGAAAGCCTAGTGATGTAAGGTGATATATGCAAAGGCACACTCCTAGAAAGTGGTGAAATTAGAAAACTCATATGTGTTTGATTCTCAGACTCAAATAATGCCTTATACTATGTCCTATAGCCCTCCCAACACACAGGGACATGCCCATGGTGCACACTTGTAAATTGTAGAAGTTTGGGGAGGATGGTGAAGTGCTGAGAAAGGAGTTTAGGGCATGAGAAAGCTGGCCAGAAGCCCTACAGTGCCAGGTAAAAAGAGGGTGCTCCACATCTGAGCCTAGAAGGAAAATTTCTTAGGGTTCAACATCCTCGAGATGGCCCCAAGATCAAGGTGAAAATAGAAATCTATTGCAGGTAGCCAGGCAAAATTTAGAACCAAATAGGGGATCAAGGAACCAAGAAAGTTAAGAATAAGACTTTCACTTATTCATTTAGGAGAATGATTTTTGGAGAAAGGTTGAGCCATGAGACATATACAAAAAATAAGCAGGTTTATGTTCATGAGCCTCTTCAACAGAATGGTTTCCTGACCCCTGCTTATTCTCATTTACCACAGATGCTTAGAAAATGTACTTATCATTGGCAAATTCTCTTAAAAAGTTAAGCAGTTGTACATCTGGGCAGCTGTTTAAAGAATGTGACCCCAATTCTGGGATTTGTTCTGTCAGAGCACCTTTCACTGATCGGTGGCTCCACAGGGAGCACATTTCTTTCTTTCTTTCTTTCTTTTTTAATTGAATCATAGCTGTGTACATTAGTGCAATCAAGGGGTACAGTGGTTTCATATACAATCTGAACTATTTTCATCAAACTGATTAACATAGCCTTCATGACATTTTATTAGTTATTGTATGAAGACATTTGTATTCTGCATATAGTAAGGTTTGCCTGTACCCTTCTAAGATGCACAATAGGTGTAGCCCCACCAATTACCCTCCCTCCACCCCAACCACACCTCGCCCCACCCCTCCCTTGCCCCTTTCCCCATATTCTTGTGCGATAGTTGGGTTATAGCCTTCATATGAAAGCTATACATTAGCTTCATAGTTGGGTTGAGTACATTTGAAAATTTTTCTTCCATTCTTGAGATACGTTGCTAAGAAGAATATGTTCCAGCTCCATTCATGCAAACATGAAAGAGGTAAAGTCCCCATCTTTCTTTAAGGCTGCATAATATTCCATGGTATACAAGTACCACAATTAATCCATTCATGGGTTGATGGGCACTTGGGCTTCTTCCATGACTTAGCAATTATGAATTGGGCTGCAATTAACATTCTGGTATAGATGTCTTTGTTATAATATGATTTTTGGTCTTCTGGATATGTACCTAGTAAAGGAATTATAGGATCAAATGGCAGGTCAATTTTTAGATCTCTAAGCATTCTCCAAACATCCTTCCAAAAGGAACGTATTAGTGTGCATTCCTACCAGCAGTGTAGAAGTGTTCCCTTTTCTCCACATCCACGTCAACAGCTCTAGTTTGGGGATTTTGTTATGTGGGCTAATCTTACTGGAGTTAGGTAATATGTCAAAGTAGTTTTGATTTGCATATCTCTAATGATTAAGGATGGTGAGCATTTTTTCATGTGTCTATAGGCCATGTGCCTGTCTTCTTTAGAGAAGTTTCTCTTCAAGTCTTTTGTCCACCCTGAGATGGGATCACTTGTTCTTTTCTTGCTAATACGTTTGAGTTCTCTGTGGATTCTGGTTATCAAACCTATGTCGGAAGCATAACCTGCAAATATTTTCTCCCATTCTGAGGGCTGTCTGCTTGCTATACTTACTATGTTCTTGGCTGTACAGAAGCTTTTTAGTTTGATCAGGTCCCAGTAGTGTATTTTTGATACTGCTTCAATTGCCTGGGGAGTCCTCATAAAATAGTCACCCAAGCTGATTCCGTCAAGAGTTTTCCCTGCACTTTGTTCTAATATTTTGATAGTTTCATGTCTTGAGTTTAAATCTTTAATCCAGTGAGAGTCTCCCTTAGTTAATGGTGAGAGGTGTGG
>CAUYRH010017239.1:0-18267 GCA_963574655.1 Perodicticus potto
GTCCAACCATCCACTCATCCATCCATCCACCCACCCATCCAATCACAGAGCCAGACTCTTTGTTTCCTAGGTCATAGCTCTTGAAGAAGTGACACTGCAAGCAGGCGGCCCTACTTTTCAGGGTAGGGGTTAGGGGAAGAGGGCCTAGTTCAAAAGAACCAAGAGCCCTAGAACACCCCTCACCTACAGGAGAGAGAATTAGAGTGCAGACATTGCTTCTTGATTAGGAGTAGGTGGGAAAGAATCCTAAGTGTTAAAAAAATTAAATTAATAAGATAAAATAAGACACTTACAATTGCTCTGAGCAGTGAGTGGACCTCTTCACTAGGAGGGGGTGATGAGCAAGGCTGACCTGCAGAGGAACAGTGACAGCCACAGTGATGCCCCAGAGGGCATCGGGCAGCAACAGAGTCACCCAACATAGGCAGAAGGCTACTCTCTTGACACCAGGCCCCATTACCAGTACTCCATCTGGGGCCCAGCTCGGGCTGCCACACCTACCTGCCCACATCATTACCGTGGTACTTACCAAGCTCAGATCCTGATAGGGAGCTATGGCGAACGGAGAGGGGAGAGGGAGGAGACAGTGTGTGAGGTACAAACTTTGTGGCAGGCTCCCCCACCCCCAGGACAGCTTCCACCCCCTACACAGTCTCATTCAAAGGACACCCACCTTGGGCCAGCCTCTGCTGCCTCTCCTGGTTCCACTGCAGGAAGACAAGTGGCCTGGAGCTCAGGTCTGTCCAGGGCCTGGGGGGCCCACTGCTGCTGGGTCACACCACTCATCTCTCCATAGACAGGGTGGTGCTGCACTGGGGGCCCCGGGGGCTGCTGGGCTGTCCTACATGGACTGTCCAGTTGATACTGCCCTTGTTGTTCATGCTGAGAGGAAATACCAGAACTTTCTGGCACATTCCTCCTGTCCTCTGGTTCATTCTGAACCCTGAGAATACCGAGTGAGGCCTCTTTCTTCTCTCCACTCATGCTCCTAGATCAGTGAGCTCCTGGGCCACCTGGTTCTAGGGCTTGAGAAATAAACATGCCAAATAGCATAAACTATTTGAGTGTCCCAGAGTGTCCTGATCCCCTGTGGCAGGAAAGAGAACAGAGACAGCTATGCAGATGTGCTGTTTGGGCTCTATTTGGAACAGGCAGAGGAAGCCTCCCTTGGTGAGAGGACTCTAAAGATGTGTTCCCAACTAACTTTTTGTATTAAATGTTGCCAGCCACAGTTACGTGAAAGTTTCACACACAGATTGAGATGCTTGCGCCCAGTGTTTCTCCTTTTATGCACAGACCTGCCCTTCTGCTCATACAGAATCAAACACGCCCTTCATTCTGGCCGTACAGGGTCCTGCTGAGGGCTCATCCTGCGATAAATAAAGCAGAAGGCAACAGGCAACTCTACAGGATCTGTAGCCCCCTAGAGGACAGCATGAAGGAACTACAAGAGGTCATGGAAAGGTTGGCATGCTCTTTTTGGGTGAGACAGGGTTGTACAAAGATGAAGAGGTCAGCTTGGGAGGGAGTGGTATTCTGCCCTACAGGATCATTCCACGCATAGGTAGAATCATGCGTGAAGGATGCTTGGCAAAGGAAAAGATACTAAGTGGAAGATCGCTGTGCTTTGAAGAAGGTTCTGTTATAATCCCCCAGCCTAATAGCCCTAGAGAGGCACTGGGGAGACCCAGGGCTCTCTAATATTAACAGAACACATTAAGAACCTCAGGGACAAAACAGCAGACGGGGAGCGGGTGGAGATTGTCCAATTAGAGCTAACGACCTGACAGCCACCCTCACCCGCTAACCCTGGAGCACCGGGAAGATGCAGATTTGATGGCTCTCACTCTTGTGTTTGGTTTTTAAAACTGGAGCTCAGAGCAGGTGAGCCTGGGCTCCAGGATCAAACAGCCAGAAAGCACAAAGGAGAGGTTCAAGCCCTGTCCCGTCTGGCTCCAGCCTGCATCCTTTCCCATCTCCCCATCAGAAGCAGGAGGGCAGCTCGGCGCCCGTAGCTCAGTGGTTAGTGCACCAGCCACATGCACCGGGGCTGGTGGGTTCAAACCTGGCTAAACAACAATGAAAATAACGAAAAAAAAAAATACCTGGCATTGTGGTGGGTGCCTGTAGTCCCAGCTACTTGGGAGGCTGAGGCAAGAGAATCACTTAAGCCCAAGAGTTAGAGGTTGCTGTGAGCTGTGACACCACTCTCATAATGAGATTCTGTCTCAAAAAAAAAAAAAGCAGGGGGCCAACACGAGGGCACTAATAAAATCATAGGTGTATGAGCTAGAGCCTTCCAGCATTATTAGTGACAGCAGGTGACTGGCCAAAACCCAAATGGCCACAGGAGGGGACTGGTGCAGTAGTTACAGAGCAGCCATACAGGGGAGCCGCCCTGCACGTGCAGCTTTTGAGAGTAACAAGGACATGGACAACTGATAGGGAAAATCCCAAAGTGTAAGAATTAGGGGAGGGGGGGTCATGGTTCAGAACGATGTGCAAAATATGGAACTTTTATGTAAAAGGATGGAAATTAAAAATTATCTTTGTTTATGTTTACATGGACATAATAAATTAGAAAGTGTGGTCACCTTTCAAGGATGGAAATTGGCAAACAGGAAAAAAGAATGGGAGGGAGATTTGTCACTGCACCACTTAGTACACTTTTTGCATATTTGTGGATATTTGAACCTAAGTTAAAAACTGTTGGACCTGGAGCCTCTTTCTCAGCCACGTGTGTTCTTTCTCATCTTCCTCTCAATGATAATCCTCCTGCTTCTTAATGATTTAAATGACTTAACACGCTGTCCCTGATCGGGCAGAGTGTCCCTTATCACGCTGTCCCTGATTCCTTAACCAGAGATATCAGGGCTGAGGATGGGGCATAGACTTCCCCAGCCTGGAGTGGTGGGCCAGCTGCTCAGACTCGCTTTTGGGAGCTGGGTAAAACTTAAAGGGGGTGAAGCTATTTATCCGGGACTTCAGACTTCAAATTAACTAGAATTTCACCTTAAGAATAAGACAAGGCTTTTTAGAAAGAGCAGAAGTAAATATTACCAATCCTCCTCTCTTCTCCCTCCCAGAGACCCCTCCCCTCCCTTACCAGACAACACTCCTTCCAAAGCCTCACAAAATAGCCACCCGCCCCCCCGGTTCTGGGGGGCTCAGCCAAATCCCCCATGGCTGACAACTCACCTCCAAAGGCAGAAGGTCAAACCCCAGAAAAGGGAAATCAGGGGAGCCCTAGGGAGGCTCAGGAGCCCCCTCTCCAGGCCGGGACCCCACACACACACACCCAGACACTGCCCCGGCCTGCAGAGCAGCTATTTTTAAACCTTAGTCTAATGGATCATCAAGCCCCAGGTCAGAACCTGGGTCGGGTATCTGGCCCTGAATGGTTTGTCAATCACCCAGGAGTGGCCACATCTGGCTGTGCTGAGCCACTGCTGGTGGCCATTTCCTATTAAACCTCAAGTGCATGGATGGAGGTAAGTCGAGGACCCAAAGAGTAAGTTCTTGGCAGGGGGCAAGATGGAGTGAGAAATTCTGAGTCTTTGGACTGGATTTGAGCCATCCCGCAAGAGCTAGTGTTTGGGAAAAGACGGAGAGTTGAGTTGAGCTCTTCACAAGAGGTACATTCTCCTCTCCAGGTGACCCGCCTTTGCTCCTGAAGGCTGACCTCCGGCTGAAGCCAATAATGGTGATTACCGGAGGGAAATGGGATCACCTTTCTCTTCTTCCCCCTGCTTTGGCCCAAACTTGCCTAGCTCTGTGCCTGCCATCTTTTACCAGTGTCTCTGAAAGTGAAGACTGAGGAAGCTTCTTTTCCATGGCCCTTCCACCCAGGGCTTCTGAACTTTGAGCACACTGTCATTATCCCCTGGAAGGCTTATTCTCATAGTGCTGGGCCTACCCCTGGAAGTTCTGATCCAGCACGTCTGGAGGGGGGCCTGAGTGTGTTTCTAACAAGTTCCCCATACTGGTGCTGCTGCTCCTGGTGTCAGGACCACATCTGAGAGGCACTACATGACCCCTTGGTATACTGGTCCCTTTCTGGAAGGAGAGAAGGCATGGGGAAGCTGGACTCCTCTCCCACTCTGCTGGCCTCTCTGTCCCCCACTTGGAATCAGCCCTAAAACTACTCTTGTCTACCTTGGTGGCTTCTCATCCAGTGGCCTCGTTCTCCTGCAGCCGTCCTGCTGATACTTTTTTTTACCCCCTGACCTCCAGTCTCCAAAGCCCTGTCTCTCCCTTTCCGCTCACACACTTCTTGTCCCTAAAACTTCTGTGGCTGCCTGCCATCCTCAAGATAATCCCCAGACTCCTCAGCCTGGTATTTAAAACCCAAGCCCATCCACTTTCCCCCTGTTCGTACCCTGCCAAACCTGACCCTGCATGTACATTTCCACACTCAGGCTTTGCGCATGCCCTTCCTGCAGCCAGGAATGCTGTTCCCTGGCTACTCACGTATCACGTGTGCTTCCATGCACACTGTGTGCGGGGCGACAGGAGCAAGAGGTCAGGCTAAGGCCAGGGTCAAGAGCTTGAGACGCTCCAAACCTGAATCCCCATCCTGACATGTGATCCATTTTTGGTGAATTACCTCTTCTATCATTCTCACAGGAAACACAACAGTGAGGCATACAGGGCACAGGTTTTATCTCTAATTCAGAAATGTGGGAATTAATTTGGGAGGGGGAGGGTTAGAACCTTACGGATACTTGTCCAAGATTCCACTGAGTGGACAGAAGAGTGGGCTAGGATGCAAGTCCAGCCCTGGAGGACCTTTTAAAATGCGTTTATGAGCAAGCCTTATTGAATCTTAGAAGTTTTTTATATATTCTGAGTGTGAATCCTTTGTCAGATAGGTATGCGACAATTGTCTGTGGTTTGCTTTTTAATTCTCTTAATGGTGTCTTTGGATGAACACAGGTCTTAATCTTAAGACGTTCTGTACAGCTTCTCTTTTCTTTTATATTTAATTCTTTTCTACTATTATTTGGGAAATATCTGCTGACCCCAATACCACAAAGCTATATGCTCCTTTGTTTTCTTTTAAGGCTTCATTATTTTACCTCTCAAATTTATGCCCATGAGATTTTGGGCCTTGGCAATATCTGGAAGGTGGTTCAGGAAATGGAAGCCTGGGCCTTTCTCAGGGGAGGGAGCATGATCCTGGTGAGCAGCCCCGGACCGCCACTTCCAAGCAGCAGAAGCTGGGACAGGGTTGCCAGTTTTCTTATCTGTCAAATGGATTTGGCAGGATGACACCCTTTCTGAAGCTATAGGTTCGGGTTAATAGATCCAGAGGTTAATAAGGGCTTTGATGATGCCAGATTTCAAGTAAATGCCCATTAAGGGTTAGAGATTGTTAGGGGCCTCAGGAGAGAAAAGGAAGTGAGAGAGGCTGGTGGGAGAGCCCTTGTAGTCAGTGAGGGTAGCCCCTGGAGAGAAGGATTGTGGAAGGGGTATAGGGTCATATATGGTGCATTGTTGGGTATACACAGGCCCTGCCTTGTCTGAATTATTACAGTTGTCCCAGGAGGGAAATTTACATGTAAGGAAATAGTGCGGTGACTCACACCTGTAATCCTAGCACTCTGGGAGGCTGAAGCAGGAGGATCCTTTGAGCTTAGGAGTTCAAGACCAGACTGAGCAAGAGCAAGACCCCATTTCTACTAAAAATAGAAAGATTATCTGGGTATTATGGCAGATACCTGTAGACCCAGCTACTTGGGAGGCTGAGGCAGAAGGATGGCTTGAACCCAAGAATTTGAGGTTGCTGTGAGTTAGACTGAGGCCACAGAGCACTCTAGGCTGGGCAGTCCAACAGAGACTCTCTCTCCAAAAAAAAAAAAAAAAAAAAGGAAAGAAAAAAAAAAGAAAAGGAAACTGAGGTGCAGAGAGTAAGTAATTTGCTCAGAAGCCTAGGTTCAGCCTGCACAAACCCACGTGGTCCCCTCTCCAGCTGCAGGGAGGAGGAGGGGGGCTGGGGGCCATTTGGCTTCAGCAAACTGACCGGCATGGCTTCTGTGCACTGTTAGGCCAGACATTAGATTGCTAAAATGAAGTGTCAGCCCCTGAGTAGATGCGGAAGTGGGGGAGGGTATCCTCAGCTCAGACATTTATGCAAAAGAGGGAAAGGAGGCAGTCTGAGGGGTGCCAGGCTCGGGCAAGCAGTGGTTCTCAAACCCAGATGCAGCTAATGGCAAATGGGTGTTGAAAACAAACCAGATGGAGAGAGACAGCGCATCCTGTTGTACCTGAACCATGACTGTGGATGGAGGGACCCAGGCTGTGCCATGGTTGAAATTTGGGTGCAGGTACCAGTGGGACTCCCTTGACCAAAACTGTCTGAACCAGGATGCAGCTGTTTTCGGGCAGGGAAAGTGAACAAGCCAAAATGTCATCAAACACACCTGTGGATCCTCCCTCTGGCCCACCGCCTCTCCATCCCAGGGGTCAGGTGGCAGAATATGCTCACAAAGGTGAGCCTACCACCTGGACATGACCTTATGAATTTTAGGCCTTGGGGGGAAACTGGCCACTGAACTGAAGATAACAAATCAGAGCGACGTGGGGGGGAACGCAGTGGGGCTGTGAGAGCACAGAGAAGGGCACATGACCCCAAGTGGAAGGTGGCAGGGCGTGGGTGAGGCCTGATACGTGAAGGATGGGGGACTTACTTAGGGGGGTGTAGGAGAGCACGAGAGAATGTCCTAGGAGGGGAAGAGCAGATGCTAAGGTTTAGAGGAGTATATTTCAGCCAAGTGGGAGAATTTTCTAGGGGCTGGAGCACAAAGCTGCCCATGTGGGCGGGGGGCAGGAATGTGTGTTCCTTTCTGGAGAGGTTTTGGGGTTCTAAGCTGGGGAGACATGATCAGACTTGTGTTTTGGTAGGAAGATTCTACTTGTTCTGTGGACAGATTGGGGGAGGAGGCCGGGACCCAATTAAAAGAAAAAGATGCTCAACATCCCCAGTCAAATGCAAATCAAACCCTAAGCTATCAGTTCACACTCACTAACATGGCTATAGGAACCACTCCCCAAACCACAGAAAATAGCAAACATCAGCAAGAATGCAGGAAATTGGGACTATCACACATTGCTCAGAAAAATGCAAAATGGTGCAGCCATTGTGGAACATGGTTTGGCAGTTCCACAAAAAGCTAGAAGTAGAGTTCCCATCTGACCCAGCAATTCCAATCTTAGGGATAGGTCCAAAAGAATTGAAAACAGGGGTCCCACAGAGTCTTGTATACTGATGTGCATGGCAGAATTATACACAGTGGCCAAAAACTGGAAACAACCCAAGTGTCTAACAACAGTTGAATGGATAAATGAAAGGTGGAACATCACATGATGGAATATTATTTAGCTATAAAAAAGCAATAAAATGCTGATACATGGGCGGTGCCTGTGGCTCAGTGAGTAGGGCACCGGCCCCATATACCGAGAGTGGTGGGTTCAAACCCGGCCCCAGCCAAACTGGATCAAAAAATTGCCAGGCGTTGTGGCAAACGCCTATAGTCCCAGCTACTCGGGAGGCTGACACAAGAGAATCCCCTAAGCCCAAGAGCTGGAGGTTGCTGTGAGCTATGACACCATAGCACTCTACAGAGACTCTGTCTCTACCAAAAAAAAAAAAAAAAATACTGATACATGCTATGCCATGTGCAAACCTTGAAGACATTGGGCTAAGCAAAAGAAGCCAGACACAGAAATCCAGGTATTATTATTTTTTTTAAGGGTAGGGTTTTTGGTTGTTTCTTGTTTGTTTGTTTGTTTGTTTGTTTGTTTTGTAGAGACAAAGTCTCACTCTATCGCCCTCGGTAGAGTGCTGTAGAGTCACAGCTCACAGCAACCTCCAGCTCTTGGGCTTAGGCGATTCTCTTGCCTCAGCCTCCCAAGTAGCTGGGACTACAGGAGCCCGCCACAACACCCGGGTAATTTTTGATGCAGTTCGGCCGGGGCCGGGTTTGAACCCGCCACCCTCGGTATATGGAGCCAGCGCCCTACTCGCTGAGCCACAGGCGCCGCCCGAAGTCCAGGTATTGTAAGACAGAAGGAAGATAAGTGACGCAGGGAGTTGGGGTGGGAAATGCGAAGTGACTGCTTAACTGGTAGGGGGCTCCTTCTGGGGTGATGAAAACGTTCTGGAACTAAATAGTGCTAATGGTTATTCAACATTGTGAATGGACCTAACATCACCGAATTCCACACCTTAAAAGAGTTAAAATGGTAAATTTCATGGTATGTGTATTTTACCCCAAGAATGAAACAAAAGTAGACATTGGGTCATGAGTTAGAGGCCTGGCAAGTCCCAATAGCATTTTTCCTTTTCCCTCTTCAGCACACTCCAGGCAGTCTAGCTGGTGGTTTTCTTACCTTTGCTCCCCTAGAAGAGCCAATCAGCTGCAGGTGCCCCTGCCCGGAGGCTCTGGGCAGCTACAGTCCAATGGGGAGGGAGACCCACAACACCTGGTGGGCCACCCCCAGAGGCCAGAGGTTTTGGGGTCCTCTGGCCGCAACAGCTAACATCAGCGCGCCCTCTGGTGGGCAACCAAAGAACAGACACCTAATTTCCACCGGTCAGACCTCGGCGCTCCCGCGCAGCGCACACGATAGTTGCGTTCAGGACCCTGAGTTCTCTTTCCGCACAGCGCCCCCAAAGCATTCACCTGGACGCTTGTTGTCCATGAAAATGTATCAACCATATATCCACAGACACAAAACACTTCTTCCATTACAGTTCCCCGCCGTCGTTCACGCATCAGAAGCGTGCTCCCGAGCAAGTGAGTTTGAGGTTCACCAAATCCGAACACCAGCAGCCCCAAGTCGGGGGGCTGAGTGTGCTAAGGATTAGACTGAGTGACAGCAAGGGGCTGGCGAGGACACTGCGCAGAGGACTCAATGCTGACCAGAGGGACCAGGGAGGCTGGCAAGGGGCAGGTGGCATTTGAGCTGAGCGTATGATGGAGAAGGGCAAGAACGCTCCAGGTGAAAGGGACAGTGCACGGCCAGGCCCTCCTCACGGTCCGGGTGCGCCTCCCTCCCTCTCCCCGAGAACCTCCAGCTCCTTCTGTCTCACCAAGCGCGCCCCACCACAGCGTGGGGGCGTTGATCCTCCACCAGTACAGTGGCCTATCCCGCACGGTGCATTGCTCTTCCCACCACCTCGCCTCCCGCCCTGCTATGTGACATCTGGACTCCGAACCCGCCATTCCCATTTCTGTCCTGGATCCACCTCTTACCCCCTGAGGGAACGCCAAGCAAAGCCCCCTGCCCGATCACTCCAGGGCCCACGGGCAACTTCCCGCTCCCACATGCTCCTCGACAGTAGCTCTACTTATGTGGGCCTCTGAGCAGGATTTTAAGGAACGTTTGCGTGGTTGGACTAACCGTTCCTTCCGACTCCGGCCTGCAGGGTGCGGGGTGGCCCCCAACTTGGCTTTGCCAGGTCAGGGGGCCCTCCAGGCCTCGGCCTCCACGCGCTCATCTCCGCCCTAACTCACCCCCGGCAGATCCGTGGGAGATTCCCCACCGCGATCTCGAGCGGGGGAAGTTGTTGCAGGGCTACCCCTCAGGGTCCGAGTGTGGCCTGGCCAAGCGGACCTGGGAGGCCTCTCACCTGGGTTTTCTTCCCGCCCTCCTGGAGAGCTGGCAGCGTTCGGCCAGCCGCGGCCTCCAGGGGGCAGCAGGAGCCGAGGGGGCAGAAGGGCTCCAGGGGCTCCTCTCCGCCCCCGCACAGGGAACAGGACCCCAGGCTCAAGGCCCCGTGTCTCTGTCCCCGTCCCCTTCCACACGGCGTCCACAACCGGGTAAGCGGCCCAGAGGAGAGACAGACTGGCCGAGCGAGAGGGAGGGCGACGGCAGAACTGTGCTCCTTACCGTGGTGGCCTGCGCTGCGGACAACCAGAGAAGAGAGGCTCGGTGTGGGCCTGGCTTGGGAAAGGCTTCCTGGAGGCCGGGCTTTGGCGGAGGGTGGGTAGGATTTCGGTGCCCAGTAGGGGGTGCGAGCCACACTTGAGGAACTTTGGAGCCACTTGTGGACAGGCCTGCATGGTGCCAGATCAAACATCCCATGACACCCTGCCTGGGCCATTCGCCAGCCCACCCCCACCCAAGGGGGCCCTGCAGCAACATGTTTGCCTCTGAGCTTCCCCTAATGTCCCCCAGATCTGATCCGGGCAGGCCCTGAGGTTCGCTGAGGGTCAGTGTGACAGGCTGGAGCAGGGAAGGAACCTTGCACTGTAGGGACAGATGATGTTGTTGATCAGGACTGCAGGAGAAAGCCTTTAATCCCTACCCTTCTAGGCTCCAGTTCAGAAAAGAGAAGTGCATTTGTGCGGGGACCGGGAGCTCTGGTGCTACGCTGCTTGCTGTCCTTAAAAGGCCTCCCCTGGACCCAGGACTGGGACACTGACTACAGGGTCTACAGGATATCAGGACTCCTGAGTGATGGGTCATGCGACTGCCCAAGGCTTTAAGGTGTTTAAGTGCCTTCCTCACCCTCTGATCCCCCAGAAGGAAGAAGTCTGCTGGAAGAGAGAAACCATCAGGGGCTGTGGGGTCCTGTAGAACCCTGAGTCCAGCTCCACACAGCGATAACCAGAGGAACCCAAGGCCCAGAGACTAAGGTCACACAGGACATTGGTGGCAGATCTGGGACATCAGGTCTTGTTCTCAGTGATTTTTGAGTTTTCTTGAGTCCCTGCCTTGGTCTTGCCACAGAAGAGAAATTGGACCCTTCGGGAAGCCAGGGCCACAGGGTTCCCTGTGCTCCCTCCCCTGACTGCCTGTGACGTGTGAAGGTTGGGGGATTCCTGGCCTTCTAACCACTCCTCTGGCTCAGGTAAGAGACTGCGTTAAGTGCTAACTTGCTGTGGGAGGAGAGGGTGTCCCGTCCACCCATGTGTCTCAGTTTCTTATTAAGTAAAGACTGGGACAGCACAGTCACTGTGTGGTCTGGAATTGCCCAGAGAAACAGAGCTGGGTGGTCATGGGGAAGAAGGGTCCTTCCTTCTCCCCTCCCCAAGATGTGTTCTGGGGGCTCCTTCTTCCTGTGCCCAGCTCCTGGGAGGCCTGGGGTGGGGTAGACTTGCACGAAGGCATCCTAGGACACTCCACTAAGGTCCCATACCATGTCACTAGCTTTCTGATGGAAGTGTTTCCTTCAAAGTCGGCCTGGCAGCTCCTGTGCCACAGAGAGCAGCAGCAGGTGTCTGTGTGAGGGGCTGGCCTGCACCTCTGTACATTGTGTGTCTGCTGGAAAATCAGTGTGTATGTGTAGGTTAGCCTGTGGGAGAGGTTTGGGGGTTTCCTGCCTACATATGTCTGTGCGTGTGCATGATGTAGGCATCAGATGTGCACACACTCAACACCCACCACCCTCTTTGGGCAACGCTCTCGCTGAGCCATCACCAGTCCCAGGTCATTTAGTCCTCACAACCATAGCTGGGAGGCAGGTTCTATCATCACCCCATTTTACAGCTGGTAGTATAGAGACCTAAAAATGTGAAGACACTCCTCCGTGCTTCAGTTTCCTCATATCCAAAACCTGGAAATAGGCAAAATGATGATTATGTTGCTTTTTAAAGAAATGTATCACACATTTCCTAAGCATTTACTCCTGTCCTCTGACTCTACTCTCCCAAGGGATGAAATTGGTTTGACTTACTTTGTAGCCCTTCCACAGTCCCATGAGCCTACAACAGACTTTAGGGTGGGACTCTTGTCTTTTGTCTGGTTGAGAAAACAACCCTAAATGATTCGTTTCGTGGCCATGCAAGACTCATTTCTAAAGCAGCAACTTTGTTTTGGCTTTCCTTTTCTAACTGAATATACAAATCTTTTTTAATGCTCTTGGAACAAATTCTCTCATCTATTTCTTCCCCCAATATATTTATAAACTCCTGAATGAAACAAGTGGCAATGAATGGTTTTGAGGAGCATTTTTTTCCAGCTGTGAAACCAGAATCATTCACCATTTTTGCCATGGTCAAGTAGGGCTCAATTTGAAATGTGGAAACATGTATAATTCATCAAGCCAATCCTCGGGGTGGGGGGGGTCATTATTATTGATAATAATACTTTGTTTTTGTTACTGCCCCTCAGAATCCTTAGTAAGCAAAGCCTGTATTGTGCTGTGGTCCCAGCTCCCCATCCCACACCCACAGGTGCCTAGGGCACCCTTCCATACTCCCCTCCCTGCTCTCATGCACACAGCCGTACTGAAGACCCTGGGAGCAGCATTTTTAGGGCAGGAGTCCAGCAAAGCCCTCTGTGCTGGAGGATTAAGACAGCCCCTGTGCTCCCACCTCCCATTATGTCCCCTCCACCCAGTACAGGGTGGAGAATCTGAGACAATTCTGCAGAAGTCCAGTCTTGGAGTGTTTGTGGCTTTCCAGAGAAGGGACACTCAACTGGGGAGTGGTGGATGTGTCCACAGATGGGAAGAGGGGTGGTGCAGAAAATGACACATGGCTCCTTTAAAGGGGACATTTCTTGACTCCTCAATTAGCAAAAGCCAAAAAAAAAAAAAATCTGTCTTTGACTATGTGTCTCTGAGGCTGGGGAGCTCCCACCAAGATTGGACCCTGGGTAGTGGGCAGGTGGGGGCAGAGAGTGCCTTGACCCAGCACTACGAATGAGCCTCAGACACTGCAACCCCAAGGTGGTAGAGAGGCTGCTGTATGTGGGATTTCAGGCACAACTTCAACTGAACTTAAGAATCACAATCCCTTTAGCTGAGGACAAAAGGCCAAAGGCCGATGGGACTTTGTCTCTATCCTGTCCAAACATTCTGTTCCACAGATCCAGAAGCTCAGTTCCCAGAATGGGAGGATGTGCCTGAGGCCACAGAATAGAGATAAAAAAGTTGGTTAAAACAAAACAAAACAGGATACCTCACTTTTAACAGGGGCACACCTGGAAGGACACCTGGTCACTCCCTAGCCATTGCTTCACTGTGTGCAGGTCACTCCAACAGCCACATGAGAAAATGACCAATTGTCCACTTTAGTTTCCTCCTGAACTTTTAGGGCCACAGAATGGATGCCTAGAGGGGTCAGTGCCCCCACCCACACTCTTAGAATTGGCTCTGCAAACAGCTCAGAGTGCCAAGAAGAGTGAGAGGTGAGAGAGTAGGCAGGAGGATTGAGGCAGGTGTAAAGGGAGAGTCTAGGCGGAGGAGGGAGGCAGAGAAGGGGCCACAAGGCAGGGTGTCAGGGAGAGGAACAATGAGCAGGGGAGGTACAGCCAGGGTAACTGGCACCAGGCTTCTAGGGCACCTCTCAGGGGCCTGGATAAGAACGACAACCACCGTCAAGAGGCTTTTCAGAAGTGGGGCTTGTTTTCCTTCTGGAGGTGCCCCCTTGCAGAAGCACCATGGGCAGCCAGTTGTATTCTGCTCACAGCCAAGGGCATTTAGACACAGAGGGCACAGAGGTTTTCTGTGTTTGTCTGTGGCTTGCCAGAAAATCTGGCATGTGAGCAACTGAAGGAACAGTAACACTCCCAGTCCAAGTACCTGAAATAATTGTCACACATTCAGAAACCCGCTGGTGGTTTCAGAAGTAAATGTTATTTGGCTTCCTGACAGCTTGACTGTTCTTTTTATTTCTCAGAATTTTTTTAAAGGGATGATAGATTTCCTTCTAAATAGTATCTTTAGACTTCCAAGATATTCATGAAACCAAAGACCTTGAAAAGCACTACAAGACTGGGAATCCAAGGCAGCCATCGTACCTCAGCACCTCAAAAGCCACACATATGGTACAGTTCCATTTAATGCAAGATAGGAACCCTCCAACAGGCTGTCCTGTTGAATGCATTTTACACTTACATAAAGGGCATTTATAGTATATGTTATTTTTGAGGGCTGCACAGCATTCCAAGTATGCATATATACCAACATTGATGAGCAAAAATTCTTAGAGCATTTCTGAGACTGAGTATCTCGGTTTTATATATTTTTAAAAGCTGTCTGTTAGTGTTATTTGCTTTTGATTGATTTATGTTCTTTTAACTATAAAATCTTTATTTTAAAAATTTTATAAAGGTATTTCCACCTTTTCTGCCTTACCTTTTAACCATACTTGGAATTATTTAAAATGAAAACATACAGAAACATTTAGTTTTGAGTCATCAATTTTTCATTTTATCTCTTAGTGGCTAGTTTCTAGGTTTCATCTGACCCTTAGAAAGTTTTTCTCTATTTCATGAAAATAAAATTATTTACTCATCTTTTATCCTTTTTTAAAGAAATCTTTATTTTTCATTACAAAAGTATGCATGCCAATCATTTAGAAAACTAAACAGAAATAAATTAATTTAGGTATAACACAGTATGTTTTTTGTTCCAAGAACAAGTCTTCTCTGTTCATTTATTCAAGTTCCTTTTGGTGGCCCTCAGTGGAGAGTTTTAATTTCCTCCATATAGGTCTTCTACAATCATTGTTTATTCCTAGGAAATATTTTCTGTGAGGAATGGGATATTTTCTTTCATTGTGTTTTCCAGTCCTCACTGGCATAAAACTAACTTCAGACATTTCTTTTTAACTGTTCATCCTTTTCTGATTAAAAAATTTAAAAACACTTGTTTCCATGTGAAGACTCTGCCATATTCACTTCCCTCTCAGGATTTCTCATCAGAGTAAATCTGATGATACTCAATCCATTTTGGCATTAACCTTCAGAGTTTTCTACACCTTTATTATCAGGACTTTCCTTCACTATGGACACTCTGATGCTGACTAAGTTGGAAACTAAACCTGAAGGCTTTTCCACACGCATTACACACATAGGGTTTCTTCCAGGTGTGGACTGTCTGATGTATAATACAGTCAGAACTAAAGCTGAAGCCTTTCCCACAATCCATACATCTGAAGGGTTTCTCTCCAGTGTGGCTTCTCTGATGTCGATTTAAATGGGCATTAACATGGAAGGCTTTTCCACACTCTTTACACTGAAAGGGTTTCTCTCCAGTATGAATTCTCTGATGCACAATATAGTCAGAACTACAGCTGAATGCTTTCTCACATTCTGTACATTTGAAAGGTTTCTCCCCAGTGTGTACTCTTTGATGGGTAGTTAGTTTGGCATTAATACTAAAGGCTTTCCCACATTCCTTACATTGATAGGGCTTCTCTCCAGTATGGATTCGATGATGATCAAATAGGTTTCTTTTAGAAGTAAAGCATTTCCCACATTCATTACATTCAAAGGGTTTCTCCCCAGTGTGTATTCTCAGATGCTGAATTAGTTTTGCATTAACATTGAAGGCCTTTCCACACTCATTACACTCATATGGCTTCTCCCCAGTGTGGATTCTCAGATGCTGCCGAAGGTGAGAGTTACACCTGAAGGCTTTCCCACATTCACTACATTCATAGGGTTTCTCACCTGTGTGGATTCTCTGGTGCTGAATTAACTTTCCTTTGACACTAAAAGCTTTTCCACATTCAGTGCACTCATAGGGTTTCTCACCTGTGTGGATTCTTGTGTGCTGCATTAGTTTTGCATTAACATTGAAGGCCTTTCCACACTCTTTACACTGATAGGGCTTTTCTCCAGTATGGATGCTCTGATGCTGCCTAAGCTGGGAGCTGCACCTGAAGCCTTTTCCACACTCATTACATTCATAAGGTTTCTCTCCAGTATGTATTCTCTGATGTTGAATTAATTTTGCATTAACACTGAAAGCTTTCCCACAGTCATTACACTCATAAGGTTTCTCCCCAGTGTGGACTCTCTGATGTGTAATATATGCAGAACTACAGCTGAAGCCATTTCCACATTCCTTGCACTGATAGGGCTTCTCTCCTGTATGGATTCTCTGGTGCCTGCTTAGACTCCCATGAACACTGAAGGCCTTCCCACACACCTTACACTGAAAGGGTTTCTCCCCACTGTGGATTGTCTGATGTGTAATATAATGGGAACTGTAGCTGAAGCTTTTCCCGCACTGCACGCATTTGAAGGGTTTCTCCCCACTATGAAGTCTTTGACGCCAAATTAATTTTTCATTAATGCTGAAGGTTTTG
Source organism: Perodicticus potto (assembly GCA_963574655.1). Lineage (NCBI taxonomy): Eukaryota > Metazoa > Chordata > Mammalia > Primates > Lorisidae > Perodicticus > Perodicticus potto. The sequence goes on from CAUYRH010017239.1 coordinate 16,050, forward strand.
CCATGCTCCATACCCTTGTAAGGCTTCTCCTCAATGTGGGTTTCTTGATGCTGATTAAGTTGAGAGTCACACCTAAAGGTTTCCACTAATTCTTCACATTTGAAAGGTCTTTCCCCAGAATTAATTATTTCATTCTTAATAAGTTTTGTGTCAAAGCTGAAGGCTTTCTCCAGTTCTGTACACTCAGGGGGCTGCTCTCCAGTGGAAATGGTATGACACTGATACAAGTTCAGACTTTGACCAAAGAAAAACTCCTCCATGGGGCGTGTGTCATTTTTCACTGGTCCTTCAATGATGCTGCTCTCCTCTTTCTTTACATTTCCTGCTGAATGAATTTCCTGTTGTTTCTCTAGAATACAGGCTTCTGAGTAATCAATTTCCTGGGAAACTTCCCTTTGAAGTTCAAATGATGTACAATCTTTTTCTTCGCACATTTCCTCCATCAAATTATTGTCAGTCTGGATATCAATATCTAGTATAAAAAACAGAAAACATAAAATGTCATGTAAGAACCATAGTTAGAAAAAAGAAAAAAATTGCACTATAAAGGATCATAATAATCAAGGAGCTCTTTAAAATCATGTTTCTGAGCGACCCATCATGCATCTTTAGCTAAAGATAGAAAACATTAATGTAGTCAGTGTGTGGGTTAATTGGGGTTGCTCAGAAACATCAAAGACTCTAGGACAACCTGCTGCCTATAGAATGAAACGCAGACTCCTTTCATTAAAGATCTCACAATTATCACCTCCCCCACCCCTATTTATCAAGCACATTATACTGCAAATTCTCCATTTCCAAAACATGCCTTCCTTGGTCAGGTATCATCTGGCAAAGTGATCAATTCAAAAATGTGAAAACATGTAAGAAAAATGAAGATTCATTGAAAAAATGCAAGAGAATCTCATGGACCCCAAGTGCAGGAAATAAAAGTAAAGCCTCAGGGGAAAAGAGAAGTCGCTGGCAGCTACTCTGCTTGCACCAATTAGAACCTTGGTGCTTAAAGTGTGGTCAGTAACCAGAAGCAACCTGGGACTGTATCAGAAATACATACTCTTGGCCCTGTCCCAGACTTCCCAGAGGAAGCCTTCCCAAGGGATTCATTTACATATTAACATTTAAGAAGCAATTGAAAGCATTTTTCCCCCTATAAGGGGGAAAAGTAAGGTTGTGTTCTGACCTTACTTCTGCTATAATGTACAGCTATCTCTCTACCAACAAAATAAGAATATTTAATTTTGCACACACTATAAGCTAAGTACTTGATATGTATTATTTCATTTAATCCTCAACCCTCAAGACTAGTACTATTACCTCCTTTTATTATTATCCCACTTTCAGAAATGAGATCACTGAATCTTAGAAAACTGAAAGAATTAAGCTACTTTGAAGTCACACAAATAGCAAGTAGCACAGTTGGGACTGGACCTCAGGAAAGTCTAAAGACTATGCTTTCTATCACTTGAACCACTTCTACTTTTATTTTCCTTTTATTTATTTTTTTTTTTTCCAGTTTTTGGCCAGGACTGGGTTTGAACCCACCACCTCCGGCATATGGGGCCGGCGCCCTACTCACTGAGCCACAGGTGCCGCTCTTTATTTTCCTTTTTTGAGAGAAGGTCTCACTCTGTTGCCTGGGCAAAAGTGCAGTGGCATCATGATAGCTTATGGCAACCTCAAACTCCTAGGCTCAAGCGATCCATCCACCTCAGCTTCCCAAGAAGCTAGGACTACAGGGTATGTGCCACCATGCCTGGTTTATTTTTACCCCATTCTGGGGTCTCACAATGCTGCCCAGGCTCACTTCTGCTTTTCTATGTGAGAAGATTGTTAATTCTATATCCTCTACATCAGGGGTCCTCAAACTACGGCCCGTGGGCCACATGCGTTGGTGTGAATTGTATTTGTTCTCGTTTTGTTTTTTACTTCAAAATAAGATGTGTGCAGTGTGCATAGGAATTTGTTCATAGTTTTGTTTTTTTTTTTTAAACTATAGTCCGGCCCTCCAATGGTCTGAGAGACAGTGAATTGGCCTCCTGTTTAACAAGTTTGAGGACGCCTACTCTACATTAAGTGAACAATGCTTAGAAAATGGCAAGGGCCTCCAAAATTATTAATCCATTAATCTTGTCTGAAAAAGGCAGGATTCCAAAATTAAGATCGCAAAGAGTTAGAATGAGGTATTTGGGGGTAAGGGGATAAATCTCTTCTTGGAATT
>CAUYRH010017240.1:0-42263 GCA_963574655.1 Perodicticus potto
TTGTGGCGGGCACCTGTAGTCCCAGCTACTTGGGAGGTGGAGGCAGGAGACTCGCTTGAGCCCAGGAATTGGAGGTTGCTGTGAGCTGTGATGCCACAGCACCCTATCCAGGGTGACAGCTTGAGGCTCTGTCTCAAAAAAAAAAGAAATGTATATGACTTCCTGTATTAATAATGAAAAATACTGGTCCCCAAATAATTTGCATGACATAAAAGTAATAGTCCTCCCATTTCTTTTTAAGCCAGAGCTTTTATGTTTGTAAAGAGCATCTATGGTATGCCAGACATTTTTAGTACAGTATTTCATCTAGTTATCCAAGGGTAGCAAGAAAGTGGTATTACAGTGCTCATTTGGGAATGAAATAACTTGCTCAAGGTCTTAAGGTTAATAACAGAAGAGCAGGAGTTTGAGCACAGTTCTCTTAAACAGCAAATCCCACCTCTTTTTTCACTAAATGGCTACTGTACCTCAATGACAAAGTTCCGAATCTCACTCTTCTTGCTTTTCTTTCTTCCTGGCATAGTTTTCCAAGAGAAAAATACTGGTAACTCTCTTAGATAAAGCCACTGCATAAACGTTAGTCCCTTAACCTGGGGTGGTTAAGTTCCCTGCCTTTGTCCCCTCTTGAAGGCCAGCATTGACCACTGCTTCCCCCTCACCCTGCACGCTTTCTAGCCTGCTTGACTACTGATTCCTTTCTCCCCAGTGGGGACCCATCTTGGTGCTGAGCGGCCTGCATTGGAGTTCTGTCCATTGCCCCAGAACCCAGCATGTTGCTTTGGCTCCATTTCTTCCATTCAGGTGTTGACAGCCCTGTCCTTATGATGTAGAACTTGGTCCTGGGATCTAAAGGGGCTGGGGCCCTGCCATGGCACAGATGAAGTCTGGTGAATGTATTCTCGGGGACCATAAAAGCTACAGTCCCCATCCTTTGCTCTGCTAGCTAGGTGGACCCCCACATTTTACCATTGCTTGAATCACAACTAAACCTGCTACATTTTGCCTTAACTCTGCTACATTTTGACTTAACTCTAGACACAATTCTTCCCCCTTGTCTGGCCTAGAGGACAGAAAGCTTATGACCCTGTTATTTTGTCCTTTCCCTTTTCCCCATTGCTACCTCCTTCCCAGGCCAAATGATATCTTTTTTTTTCCCTGCATTTAAGCATTTGTATTTTCATAGTTTTGTTCTATTTGTTAATGTAATTAGGAGCAATTATTAATAATTTTCTTCTCTCACAAGCAACAAATGTATATTGTGGGCGGGGGGAAACAGATCTATAATCCTACCACACACCAAACAAAAATGAGATTTTGGGATTATGGAATCCTACTGCCTGTCAATAATCACTAACCCCTTTGGCGTATACGCCACCACATTTCTTAATTTATATTGGCCTAACATTTACTGTTTTTACACACTGTTTTTTTTTCTCGGATTTATATAAGGATACATACCATTAGGTTACATTGTTTACGTTTGTTAGGTAAAGTCCAAGAAGTTCAAATTGTATTTGAGTCCTTCACCCAGGAGAACCCAGTGTTTTGCGTTTTTCTTTTCAGGGTGTGGTTTATATCTTTTTTTTAAAAAAAAATACATGTATTTTATTATTCTTCATTACATTATTTTCTCCCCACCCCCCAGTGGTAAGACAGAATTTATTTACAGAAAAGAATACAGAAAACACTAAAGCTCCTGGTAGAGGGAGAGAATTCAAGTGGGGAGAGAGAAGCTCTCTCCCTTTCTCTCCCGGTCTTTCCCCGTCTCCTCCTTTAGGCCTTTAGTCTCAGGGTATGTATAGGTGTATGGGTTCCTTGGCCAGGAAACGAGTGAATACAGTCCCTTCTGCTGGGGGCAACGTGAATGAATGTATCAATGAATGGATACAGTCCATTCATGGAATTGAGGCCTAGGAAATTCACAAGAAATTGACCTAGGCATAGGAAATGCGGGTTCCACAATTAGTCAGAAGTGTAAAGTGAAGGAGACACCAAGGCACAGGTGTCTCCTCGGCAGCTGTCCAGCCTTTTTGGCTATTGGAGCCTCCGGTGGGCGTTGGAGGTCCCCCTCCTTGCCTGTCATCCAGCCCGCTGGTTCTTCAGCTGGCTGCCGCAGCACCAACACCACCAAGGAGGAGGCGGAAGGTCCGCCGGCTCCGCTGAACTGCCTAGGGTGCCAGATGTCCTGCATCAATTCTCCCTCTCCGAGTAGAAACCCCAACTGCTGTTAGGGAAAAGGGGCGAAGACTCGATCTAACTGCTTCCTGCTGAATCGGGCGATGACAGAAGGGAGCAGTTAGGGGAGAACCCAGTGTTTTAAATGTGCATTTTCACTTACCGTCTTTTTAGCATCCTTACCTATCCATATTCATGGGTCAGCATATTTTAAATAATTTTTTAAGGTTTGTTTTCCTCTTGAGATCATGTGAGATGAGGGAAGGAGACTAAGGTAAGATCATTTGTATAATTTGCACACCTGAGCTGTGATCTTTAAGAAATAGAGAATATCATTGTACACTGTTTACGTAAAGAACCATGAAGGTCATTCTCCTAAGACCAGGGATAGTCTAGTCAATGTAACTAAAGAATAGTTTTGGTTTCTTACAGATCCTCTTTTTGTGTGCTTTGTATTACTTTTATAAAGTGTCATGGGGACTGAAATTTCCATTCCTTGCTTCAGGTGCATTATTACTAAGAAGTAGTCTGTTTATGAACTTGTTTCAAGTGCAATCCTCAAGTAGAAAGTCTTTTCTTTTCTTTTTTTTTTTTTTTTTCCAGACAGAGTTTCGTTTTGTTGCCCTTGGTAGAGTGTCCTGGCATCACAGCTTACAGCAACCTCAAACTCTTGGGCTTAAGCGACACTCTTGCCTCAGCCTCCCAAGTAGCTGGGGCTACAGGCGCCCGCCACAATGCCCGGCTATTTTTTGGTTGTAGTTGTCGTTGTTTGGCAGGCCTGGGCTGGGTTCAAACCCGCCAGCCCTGGTATATGTGGCTGGAGCCCTAGCCACTGAGCTACACAGGAGCTGAGCCAAGTAGAAAGTCTTTACCAGATTATTTCCTTGTGAGACTCATTAAAGATCTGACTGGGAAGTACTATAGCTCTTTGCTTCTCCAGTATGAGAACTGTTTGTCTGTATTTTAGTGGGCTGCATTCCCCACTGATGATAATCTGTATCCTTCAGGTGCTATGCCAAGAAGGAAAGAACATCCTTCCATGCTTATATGTAATCTAAGCTGAGAAGGCACCTCTGGCTGCCCAGAAGCATGAACACCAAAACTGACTGAGATACACCAATGTGGTAGATTGGTCCAAAAATGACCGCACATGTACATTTTTTCATTCTACATGTCCTTCTTGCAATGTTTCTGACACTTCTCTCCCATGTATGTGGGGGTCTGTGTTTTGTAGCCTTCAATCTAGGCAGAGTTTTGTGATAGTTTCAAATAATTCATTTTGTGGAAGTGATGCTATGTGACTTCTGAGGTGAATTTATACAAAAGATACTGCTTTCACATTGCTCTCTCTGGACACACCCTGGGAGCCCTGATTTTATATGTAAAACATCAGGTCAGCTACCCTGAGGCCACTGTGCTAGGAAGAGTAGCAGAGAGGGAGAATATCTCATAGATGGAAAGGGACCTTAAGGAGGGCTATCCCAGCCCCCAGCTGTTTGAGTCTTTAAGCATCGACTGCCAGACATAGATCAGTAAGCTAAAGAAATCTACAGGTCTCTGGCAGAGTAAAAAGTAAGGCCTCTCCAGATAAATGGCTCCAAAGGGCATGAATTACTTGAATGGAAAACAAGTCCAACTGAAGAGGTATTCAGAATAAAATATTATAAAGCATACAAAGAAAGAAGCCACAAATGTGACTCAGCAAATGCAGGTAATGAGAGAATTTACACACTAGCAACTACAGATAAGAGAGCAATTTGAAACACATTTCTAAATAAATGTGTTTAAAAATGTTTAAAGGGATAAGGAAAAAAATAGATTCTGAGCCAAAGTAAGATGTTATAAAAAAGGAAAGGGTAAATTTGAAAAAGAATGAAATACACATTCTTGAAATATAAATAAATAAAATTTCAATGGGTATATTAAAAAGTAGACTGAATATAATTGCAAAGAATTAAGGAATTAGATGAGAGATCTGAGAACCCAAGACAAGTAGCTAATAAAATCATGATTCAAGAATGTCAGAGAAAATAGAATGTGAGTAATATACAAAGACATATAAAATTTTACTCACAAATCTTTTGTTAAAGAATTCCTAAGGAATGTACTTCACCAAAACAGAAACTGAGTCCCAAAGGAAAGAATGGCATACAAAAAGTAAAGAGTAAGAAAAAAAACACGGCTCAGCGCCTGTGGCTCAACAGACTAAGGCACCAGCCACATACACCTGAGCTGGCGGGTTCTAATCCAGCCTGGGCCCGCCAAACAACAATGACGGCTGCAACCAAAAAATGGCCGGGCATTGTGGCAGGTGCCTGTAGTCCCAGCTACTTGGGAGGCGGAGGCAGGAGACTCACTTGAGCCCAGGAATTGGAGGTTGCTGTGAGCTGTGATGCCATGACACTCTACCCTTGAGGCTCTGTCTCAAAAAAAAAAAAAAAAAAAAAAAGAAAGAAAAAAACACTAGTAAGATATTTTGGTAAATTTAGTTAATCATTATAAAAATAGTACCAATAATGACTAAATTAGTAGAAAATTTAAAAATAAGGGATAATTTAAAAATATAAGATAGCTACACATAGTTTATGGCAGAGGAACTTGAAAGTTAAGGTTGCTTTTGTTTGCTTAAGATTATCTTTTTTTTTTTTTTTTTTTTGAGACAGAGCCTCAAGCTGTCACCCTGGATAGAGGGCCGTGGCATCACAGCTCACAGCAACCTCCAACTCCTGGGCTCAAGCGAGTCTGCCTCCGCCTCCCAAGTAGCTAGGACTACAGGCGCCTGCCACAACGCCCGGCCATTTTCTGGTTGCAGCCGTCATTGTTGTTTGGTGGGCCTGGGCTGGATTCGAACCCACCAGCTCAGGTGTACGTGGCTGGTGCCTTAGCCCGTTGAGCCACAGGCGCCAAGCCACTTAAGATTATCTTGAAAGAGAAGGAGTGTGGCGATATTGACTAACCTTGAATGTTAAGAATAAATGTTAAGGCTTGGTGCCTGTAGCTCAAGTAGCTAAGGTGCCAGCCACACACCAGAGCTGGCAGGTTCAAATCCGGCCCGGGCCTGCCACACAATGACAACTACAACCAAAAAATAGCTGGGCTTTGTGGCGGGCGCCTGTAGTCCCAGCTACTTGGGAGGCTGAGGCAAGAGAATCTCTTAAGCCCAGGAGTTGGAGGTAGCTGTGAGCTGTGACGCCATGGCACTCTACCTAGGGCAATAGCTTAAGGCTCTGTCTCAAAAAAAAAAAAAAAAAAGTTAATATTTTAAGGATAATCATTAAGAATCGAAACAGAAAGTATTAATGTTAAATCGGTAAAAGTATTTAGAAAAGGAAGCAAACTAAAGAAAATTCAATCAATAGAATAGAAGAAAGGAGAACAAAGCCAAGAAGAAGGCAGTTGAATAAACATAGAATGAAATTGTGATAATAAATCCAAAGATAGTGGTCATAATGTATCAGAGAGTTCTAGTTTTCACCAAAATCTGTTATATCTTCCATAGCTATGGACTTGTGGTTGGAAAAGTGTACTCATTTTCCTGCTCCTTTGATGCTAGCTGTGGTCATGTTAAACTAAGTTCTGGCCAATGGTGTGTAAGCAGATGAGAAATGTGTCACTTCAGTATCTAAGCCTTAAGAAGCTGGGCTGTGCTCCTTCATGCTCTCTTCTTTCCTTGGTCTGGAACTTCCTAACCAGCTTCCACGGTGTAGATTAGGGCAATGCCCTAGGAGATGGAATAGCATGTGGATGGAGCAAAGGAGCCCCCCCCCAATGATCTGGACCACTCTTCTTGGCACTGTTCCACTAAGGGGAAATAAACACTGTGTGTGTGATAAGGCAGGGAGAAGGATCTCTTTGTTGTAGAAACCCTTCTTCCTAATTGATAGGCTTGCGGCGCCAGCCACATACACTGAGGGTGGCAGGTTTGAACCAGGCCCAGGCCAGCTAAAAACTACAACAAAAAAATAGCCTGGTGTTGTGGCAGGCACCTGTAGTCCCAGCTACTTGGGAGGCTGAGGGAAGAGAATTGCTTAAGCCCAAGAGTTTGAGGTTGCTGTGAGCAGTGACATCATGGCACTCTACTGAGGGTGACATAGTGAGGCTCTGTCTCAAAAAAAAAAAAGCCAATAAAAAAAAAATAGACCACTAATGGCAGGCTCTCAGAACAGGTCCAAAATATAAAAATTCAGGAGTTATTTGTAACACACTTAAAACATAATGACTTCGAATGGTTGAAAATAAAAAGATGGAGCGATATACTTAGCAAACACTAACAAAAAGAAAGCTATTGGGCAATGCCTGTGGCTCAGTGGGTAGGGCACCGGCCTCATATACCAAGGGTGGCGGGTTCGAACCTGGCCCCAGCCAAACTGCAACAAAAAAATAGCAGGGCATTGTGTTGGGTGCCTGTAGTCCCAGACTCTGGAGGCTGAGGCAAGAGAATAGCCTAAGCCCAAGAGCTGGAGGTTGCTGTGAGCTGTGATACCACACAGGGCAACAAAGTGAGACTCTGTCTCTAAAAAAAAAAAAAAAAGAAAAAAAAAAGAAAGCTATTGTTGCATAAAATTGAATTTAGGGCGAAAAAAATAGATAGGTGTCTCAGTGTTTTTGGGTTGCTATACTAAAACACCATAAACTGGGTTGCTTATAAACAACGGATATTTCTTACCATTCTAGAGGGTGGGAAGTCCAAGACCAAGACTCTGGCAGATTTGGTGTCTAGTGAGGGCCTACTCTTTCATAATTAGTCATCTGCTCATTCTAACCTTACATGGGTTAGAAGGCTTGAGAGGTCTCTTTGTTTGGGCCTCTTTTTTGAGGGCACTAATCCCATTTATGAGGGCTCTGCCCAAATCCTCAGTTCCAAATGCCATCACTTGGGGACGATTATTTCAGCATATAAAGTTTGTGGAGACATAAACATTTAGGCTGTAGAAATAGGCAAACATAACAAACTTAACTAGGCAAACTGGGTTAAGTCCTGGCTCTGTTATTTATATGGTAGAACCTTGGACAAATTCCTTTGTTTTTTCTAGCTTCAAGCTTCCATCTCTAAAAAGGTGATGGTATATTTTTTGCAGAGTTGTGAGAATGAAATGAGATAATGTATGGGAAACTGCTTTTTTTAGCTGTAAAAATAAAATTCAAAACTGTATCACATAATTGATCCATTCAACATTTATTGAGCACCTACTATATAGATCAGGAACTAGGAGGATGAAGATGAGTCAGTCATAATACTTGTGATCAGGGAGAGTACACATAAAAACTGAGTTTAATAATGCCTGAGTCTAAGGCATTATTATTGGGGCATTTAGTGTACAGAGAGTGGCCAGGTCTAATCTGCAGCAGGGTCAGAAATGATTTCATAAGGAAAGTGACTCTTAAAAGATGAGTAGCTGTTTGGACAAGCTGAGTAATAGGGAGGACATTGCATGTGAGGGCACAGCATACAAATTAGTGGCCTGATAGGGAACTGTGTCCAAGTAACTGAGGGTACTTAATGAAATCAGAGAAATAAGTATTGCCTAAGATTTTGGGACTTTACCCCCCAAGTAATGGGAGCTGTTGTCAGGACTTATCCAGAGAATGATTTGCTCAATTTTATATTTTGGAAGGCTTTCTTTGGTCACAATATGAGAAATGGCAAGGGCAGAGGTTAGGGGCAATCAGCTTAGAGGCAACAAGATTAACAAGGAAAGTAATGGGATGTTTCTGGGGTTTGCAAGGGACCTAAAACCAGGCAAGAGCAGTCAAATGGAGGGAAGGGGATATAAACAAGAACCATGGGTACATGGATGGCACACAGTGGGAGGGAGGAGGAGGAGCCTGGGATAATTTTCAGGTTTCTCATCTGAGCAACTGAGTGGATTGTGGTGACATTTGCTGAGAATGAGACTGGTGAGAAAAGCCAAGCCAGGGGGCAGAAACGTTGACTTGTTTTAGTCTAGTTGAATTTAAGGCCGCTGGGACGTGTGGGTAGAGATTTCTGGTAAGAAGTTGGCTTTATAGAACTGAAGACATGGGTCAGGGATGGAAATTTATGGGTTATCAGCACGTGGTTGTTGGTTTAAGTCATGGAGGGTCTGGGTAGACCACTCCTTGTGCCCAGACAACATTAGAAACAGCAAGGGCGGGTTATTTAGGCAACTCAACATGGTAAGAGGCAGCTGGGTAACAAAAGGTTAGAAAACACAGAGCATGGTGTCCCAGGAGCTAATGTAAAGGACAGTTTCAAGAATAAAAATCTAGTCAACAATGATGAACACTGCATATAGGTCAAGTAAGATGACAATTGTAAAGTATCCAATGGTTTAGGTTACTTACAAGGCATATAGGTTACTTTTGATAGTGTAGCTCGGTGGAATAGTAGGTACTGAAGTGGATTTGCAGGATCCTAAAAAATGACTGGGTTGGGGCAGACCGCGTTAAGCGTCTTTGCTCTTTCGATTTGCTTTTAAAATTTGTGAGTGCATATGAAATGTTTAAGGGCTGTGAGAAGATGTTGATAGGTGCCTGGAGGGGGAATAACCTGTGTAGTGTCAGTCATTCTTAGATTGGAAATGGCTGGAAACCGTCTTCGATGCCAATGAGATGATCCGAAACTCTACTTGTAATGATTTTTCAAAGGGCGGGGGGAAGTGCCTTGGCTTTTATCGAGCGCTCCCTGCGAGCCAGCTCATGCCCCTAACTTGAGTATAGTGCTCAAATTGGAAGGTGGATCGACTCCTTAGCAGTTCGCCACACCCCATGAAACTGTTAATGTAAAAAGTGAATTAAAGAAGCACTCCCTCAAGTTTCACCTCTCCTGCTGACGATAACCCATGTGCATTCTTTTTAATGTCACAGAGAATAAGCTATCCCCGGCACAGTTGTCTCCCGAGGGCGGCTGGAGAGTGGTCATCTCCCTTGTTCTGCTCAAGCCGGTTACCGTCCAGAGTGGCTCCATCTGAGCCTCAGCATCCAGAGTTGGGGAGGCGGCTGCAGCGCGCGTAGCCAGCGTTTGGAGACCGGCGCGGGCTGTAGGAGCAGGGAGAGAGTAAGCGAAAAACAGGGGCGCCGGGAAGTGCCTCCGGGACTCGCGGCCACCGCAGCTCCCGTCGCCAGCTCGGCAGCCGGCCCAGCGCGAGTTTTCGCCCGCTGCTGCCTGAGCTCAAGGCAGCGGCCGGTCCCCTCCGCTCGGTCGCCCGGTGCCTGTGACTACCCGGCGGCCGCTTTCGGTTCCGCGCCTTATAAGGCCTGACAGGGGGATCACGTGCGCCCCGGGCCGCCCGCCGGGAGGAGGGGGAGGGAAATGGAGGGGGAGGGGCGGGAAGCGGGGAGGAAAAGGGGAGGGAGCTGGGGGCGGAGGAAGGAGCTAGGGGCGGATTCTGCTGCCGTGGGAGGTGGCAGCGGCTGCGGTGAGGGGACCGCTTTGAGCCGCGCAAGGGAGCGGGATCGAGGAGCAGGAGGAGGCGGCGGAGGAAGAAGGGACCGGCGCGGGGGCGGGAGAGCGCGGCGCGGAGGAAGCCGGAGACGGCGGGAGGGCGGGCGGCAGCAGCCAAGAGGGACCGCGGCGAGGGACGCGCATCCAGCGGCCCCGGCGGCGGGGGCCCGGGTTCTGACGCCCGGGCGGCCGGCGGGCGCGGGCCGGCGCGATGGATCCGCAGCACGTGCGCCCAGCGCCGGGCTCCCGCAGCCCGGCGTGGGAGGAACCGGTGGGTACTGCGCCCGCGCCCTCCCGCTCCTCCTCTGCTCCCCCCCTCCCGGGCCCGGTTCCGTTCAGGAAATGGCCCGGGATGAGGTCCCCAGCTGCTTCCCAGCCGGGACAGCGCTTCCTCTGCCACCCCGGCTCCTCCTCGCGCGCCGCCCGGAGCGCCTTTGTCCGGCCAGCCCGGGGCTCCCTGAGGGGCTGCTGGCGAACCACTGGCGGCGGCTCTCGGAGGACCGTTTCCATGCCTTGTCGACTTCTGAACTTTTCGCTGGCTTTTAGAGCGTGGAGTGCGGGGAGGGAGAGAGGAGAAGCCCAGCTGCGCAGTCGGCGCTTGGGACTGGGAGGGGACCGGTCCTCCCTCCGAGACCGCGCCCTGGCCGGCACCTGGACGCGCAGGTTCTCAAGGACCGCGGCCGGTGGAGGCCGAGCGCGGCGAGCAGCCCAGAACCACGCCTCCGACTCGGGTCGCCGCTAAAGCCCCGGGCTTTTCCAGGGATCAGGGGTTTTGTCGGGGACAAAGGGAAAAGCTAACTTCGCTTTCGCCTGCGTTTTCGCAGCACACGCAAAGCGGAGGTCGAGTAATTTTAGGGGCCAAGAGGAGTGTGTGTGTGTCGCGTGTGCGCGAAGATAAGGAGGAGACGGGGAGGAAGGTGGTCCTTTGGATTTGTTCCCTCAAACTCCTCCAACTTCTCTCTTCCGATTCAAACAGTCAGAACCATCTCACGTCCCTCCAGGGGTTCTGCCCAGGAATCCCGGTCTCACTCTAAGCTCTGTAATCCTGTGTGGGCCGCCTTTTCTTCCCTGGCATCGAATTTTGGTTCCGCACACCCTGCCTTGATGTTTGCTACTCTGCCTTGGTTAAAATTCTGAGCCAGTTTGAAAAACCTGTCTGCAATTTCTGGCTTCATTCGTGTTCAGTCAGCGTGTTTGGATGCTGTTTTCCCAGGGATTCCCCGAGTCTGCTCAGGCTCCTCTGGCCCTCAGCCTGTTGAGAGCTTCTAGGTCAGGTACCAGGGTTGGTTCTCCTTTTTCTTTTCTAGTATGTACACTCCCAGCTCCTTTGCCCAGGGAGCGTTTCTCTGCCTGTTTCCTGACCTTTCAGAAGTGTCCTTCGACTCTGATCCATCTGCATCTGCAGCTGTCTTTGCTTTTTGTGTTTGAACATGTTGTTAGGTTGTCCATCTGCTCATATTTCTAATATTGTGGTTATCACTGGGGATTAAGTTATTCTTGAAGTAAAAAATACAATCCAGGTTTGAAGTTGAAATCAAAGATCATTGAGAACTAAATTCAGTAACTTGTTTGACTTTTAAACCTTGCTATATGAAGTCTTCTGAATCTGGATTCTTTATGTATTTTCCTTTAGGGTGCTGGTGCCAGCACTACTTTGTGCCTAGAATTAGGATAAACTTTTTTTGTTTTGCTTTACTTCTCAGAAGTGACTAGAATTAAAATGCTCATTTATTTTCCACGGAAAATTTCAGTACCAGTTTTGCCCCTGGAGGTTTTAAAACTAGGGCCCTAACAGAAATGTGTGAATGCATTGTGGCACCTTACCCAGACTGCAGAATTCTCTTCAAAAAATTAGGTTTATTTTCTCTAAACACTGAAGACCTTTTTATTTGCCCCAAAGATATTTTATCTAGCACCTCTTATGTTCCAGGACTGTTGAGTGGCAGTTAACACAGACATAAAACCTTGTCCTCAGGAAGCTAGCATTCTTAACTAAACAATATTTTGTTTCACATACTTTAGTGGTATACATTCAGAAGGTCCAAAAAACAGGTTCAAAGATTGCAAGTATTGCCATAAAACGATACTTCGAACAAGTGATTTTATTCAAAAGCCTGTGATCATGCATGGATGAACACAAAGTCCAAGAACTACTAAAAAGAATCCTCTTTTAGGTTTTTTTTTTTTTTTCCTTGAGACAGAATCTCAAGTTGTCGTCCTGGGTAGAGTGCTGTAGTGTCACAGCTCACAGCAACCTCAAACTCTTGGGCTTAAGTGATTCTCTTGCTCAGCCTCCCAAGTAGCTGGGACTACAAGCACCCACCACAATGCCTGGTCATTCTTTTTTTGGTTGTTATTGTTGCTTAGCAGGCCAGGGCTGGGTTCAAACCCACCACCCTAAGTGTACGTGGCTGGCGCCCTTGCTGATTGAGCTACAGGCGCTGCCCCTCTTTTAGGTTTTTAAAAAAGACAGTTATCCAGATTATCAAAAAGTAAGCATACATTAGAAAAAGGAAGTATACATTAGGGAAAAACGATTAAGTGTTAAACCTTTCAGGCATTTGGATGGAGGTAAGCAGGGGAAACATCAGCTCAATCTAAATACGTTTGTTTTGAAGGGACACCATATCCATTAAAATAAAGGTTCTTGATCTTTCTTGGGGTCGATGATCCTTTTAAGAATATGATCAATGCCATGGAGTATCTTTCTCTCAAAAAATGTACCTGTGTGTATGTATATGTGTATGCGTGTGTAGGTGTACACATACATTTTTAATAAAATTTCTAGGGAAAAATCGCAGCTTTCCTTAAAGCCAATCTGATGGATCCTCAGAGACCTCAGATGAAAAACAACTACTTTAACTCTGTTAAGTATGTAGTTATTTAAAATCTGCTTTATAGGGCAGTGCCTGCAGCTCAAGGAGTAGGGCGCTGGCCCCATAAACTGGAGGTGGCAGGATCAAACCTGGCTCTGACCAAAAACTGTAAAAAAAAAAATCTGCTTTATACATTCAAATATAGGCAACAATGCTTTACCATGAAACTATGCTCATTTATATTCATAAAAAGGAAAGTTCAATATTGAACAACATTTAATACATTCAGTTTTCAGTTTGTTTAATAATGAACAGATCCTGTCATGTTATTTCTTAAGGATAACATAGTACACGACGTGTAACAACAGCATACATGAAAGGATTTAATTTTCTCATTCTTTTTTGATGGAACCTAAAACATGATGATTCTGCATGGAACTGGTTAAGATAGAAGAGGAAATAATCTCAGGAATTGATGCTGACAGTAAAGACGATACTTCTTCCTTAAAATGGAACCACGTCTGGAGGTGATAAGGCAGTTACTGGACTTCATGACATTATTTATATTTGGAGATGAAGTTATTTAGTTAAGTGGGAGCATTTAAATGAACCTTCAGGTTTATCTTTGACTAGGCATTGGGCCTAAAGAATATAAGTGTTAGTATTTATGTTTTTGTCTATTTTCTTTTTCTTTTTTTTTTTTTTTGAGACAGAGCCTCACTCTGTCCCCTAGGTAGAGTGCCAGTGGCGTTATGGCTCATAGCAGCCTCAAACTGTTGGGCTCAAAAGATCCTCTTGCCTCAGCTACCCACATAACTGGGACTACTGCTGCTTACCACAACATCCAGCTAGTTTTTTCTATTTTTGGTAGAGGTGGCTTTTCACTCTTCCTCAGGCCAGTCTTGAACTCCTGAGCTCAAGGGATTCTCCTACCTGGGTCTCCCAAAGTGCTAGGATTACGGCAAGAGCCACCATGCCCGGCCTCTGTATGTTTTCTTTACTGCTAGCAATCATATCTCAGTGGAAATAGAGGCATTATCCAAATTTCTTATAAATTACAGAATATTTTGGTGGTGGGCATGGGCGGGTAGGAAGATATTTAGCCTAACAATCCTTACTCATAGATAATATCCTGAGGGGAAATGGCTGGTTAAAATTCTATCCAAAACTTTGAAAATGGAGTATTTACAAGTAATCTTTTTTTTAGAACAGACGTCTCACTCTTGTCTTCTGTGCCAGAGTGCCATGGCATCATCCTAACTCACAGCAAATCAGACTCTGGACTCAAGCCATCCTCTTTCCTTGCCTCCCAAGTAGCTGGGAACTACAGGTGCACACCAATTAGCTGAGATAATTTTTATATTTTTGGTAGAGATGGGGCGTCACTCTTGCTTAGGCTGGTCTTGAACTCCTGGCCTCAAGTGATCCCCACCCTCAGCTTTCCAAAGGGCTAGGATTATAGGCATGAACTGTGGTGCCTGGCGACAAAGTAGTTCATAGTGAAAGAAAGTTAGAGTACACATTATTTATTAAAATTTGTTTTCATTTCTAAATGATTTTATACTAGTTAGTTCTGATAAACAATCCAGGGCTAATAGAAAATTAGAAAGGAGAGTGTTTCAAAGAAAAAAGTCAAAATATAAACGAACGGTTATAAATATTTATGCATTGGGTCTAGATAATGAAAAGTTTTATCTTCAGGTGCCAACATGACTATCTGTTTGTACAGTGATAGCACAATTAATCCCCAAATCTTTTTCGTTCAAATAACAACTAAGGAAATTTTAATAGGGTAAAGTTTTGAACTTTAAATTCTGAATATGGGACAAATAGTGTATTGAGGATATCGTTCTACAGTTTTAATGAAAGCAGTCGTCTAAGGCCTGTGCTTGTTCAACCTGCAATGCCCTCTGATGAATTGTATGGTTCCTTTATCAGGTATGTGAGCCCTAGAACATGACAGATTTTAAAGTGCTTACTTGAGTTCTTCAGGATATGAAATGTAGCATTCTGCGTGTATATCTAATGTAAAACCATAGAACATATGGGATTTAAATGTTGCAAATGGGTATTAAATCCCTTTTCTTATGAGTAGTGATCAGTAAAAATGTAATTCAAAATACCTCTATGGATATATAGTAATACGTAAAGTTAGGATCAGCATGAAATTTGGCTGTGACTTATGCACCTTCAGTATAATAGGTTTTTTTTTGTAATTGGGGTAAGAAACCCTACTAAGTCAAAACCTAATTCAGGAGCAGCTTCACCTATTTCCTATTTCCATTTTATCCTGAATACAGTGTCTACACAACTTAACTTATGTTCAAGTTTTCAGTAGTGTGTTTGTGATATGCTATGTGAGATTTCAAAGTTACAATAATAAAAAATATATAAGAGGCATCTGAGAAATTATTTGAAAATCTGAAAACATCAATAAGGAAAAAGACCAGTAATTCTTATAAACCAGATAAATAGCATAATATACCACATATTTAAAATGTTTCAGTTGCCATTTTGAACTACATTAGATTTGAAAATACTGAGAGATCTTGACGTTGCTATAAAATTCTTAAGGAAGATGAAGTATATCACAGGTATACAGCACACAGATTGTATGTTTACTATAGAAATTTGTAACTTCTCAGCTAAGACCTGAGAAGAAGCTAGCGGGTTGTACCTTAAATTAGGGATTTTCCTTCATTTGCCTACACTGTATTTTCATCCTGAGTTTGCAAAGTGCTAGACAAATTGTAGAGCAGCAATCATTTATTTAGCACAGCAGGCTAAGACAGGCTTTGCTTTCAAAGTCGCAACCAAGTTTTAGGACTTGTTGAGTCTTTGAAAAGCAGAGCTGACTCTGAGGTTAAATTTTTATAAGTAACAAATACCTTTATTTTGAGGTATTAATTTCCCAGCTTTGGGATATGAAACTGTTATAAAGTGTCTTTAAGTTAATCAATGTTGGAATCAAAGAGCGAGAAATGAATGTAATTACTCCTTTTCTTTGGTTATTAGACAATGCCTTTGGTTGTATCACTCTCTGCCTGGATTCTGGAAAACACATAAAGTATGTGCAAGTATATGATAACTGACAAACTGACTTTTGCTATATAGTGTGATAAAGTGAAGAAGAGTAATCACATGATTTTGACTTTGGTCCCAGTAGGTGATTTGGCTTAATTTCTTTACAATAAAAGAATAGAATTTATTCTTTCAAAAGACCATTTACTAGGTGTCCTTGTCTACATTGCTAAACCATTGAACTCGTCAGTAACCAAACAGCTAGGTAGGGATAAAGACTATTATTTTGGTTAGTTATTTTTCTTTTTAAGAATTTACAGCAATATGTGTAAACATATTTATAGAGCCATAATGGCTCTGAAAGTTCATTTTGCCCCTGAAAGTTCATTTTGCCCAACTTCTTCCTTTTCTAAAGAAGACACCTGAAGCTGGAGAAGTGGCCTCTATGTTGGTATTATGTGGTAGTAATCTCCTGTCTTCTGAAGATTTAAACTAAACAGCACATTCTAATGAATTTAGTCTACAATGTGATGTAGAAAGTATTGGAATTGCCTACTTAAAACCTCTTAACACAAATCAAATTTCTTGTCGAGAGTAAAATTGCAACTAAAAAAATTAGAATTTTAGTTTGGAGGAACCTTGAAGTTCATGTCAACTGAAAAAATACAAAGTAATGGGAACAGAACAATGCTAAAGACACTGAGTACTATCCAGGTACTCAGTGGAGAGACTCCACAGTCTGGCTGGGACTTTCTGCCTTATTTAAAATTATAGCTAACTCCAGTTTAGAGTTCTGTTTGGATGACAAGAGGATCTGTCATTTTAGTAACTTCTCCCCCAGCCCTCCCACGTCTGCAAGGGTTGTTGGACGTTAAGCGTGCAAGTCTGCTGTTCTAAGTGCCCCTGTAAACTAGTTGCCTAGTTTGCAACTAGGCGCCTGTTGATCCCATTTCCTCCTGCTCTAGTCCGGGTTAGGGAGTGGCTCTCGCAGGACGTTCAGTGTTTTTTGTCTCTGGTACTGGTGTTCACATGGCTCCAGAGCATTGTTTTCTCCCAGGCAGTCTCGGTTAGCGCTTCAGCTTAGACTTTGTGTATTCTGTCATCCTGGCCTGCGTGTATTCTCCTTTCTGCGCTTTCTCTACGTCCTTCCCAGTTTCCTGTTAGCCAAGGGGAATCGCTCTTTCTGAACGAAAAGTTCTCAGAGCGGAGCAGAACCTCCCGGAAAATGCTCTTCTCTTCCGTATGCGCCGGATGGGGGTGGGAGTGGGGAAGAAACTAAACACCGCGGTCGGGAGAGCAGAAAGGACCTGAACCCCCTGGCAGAGGCGGGAGACGTATGGTCCTTGGAGCGAGGCGGGGATGGAGGTGGGGGCGAGAGACGGACAGGGGCAGCGCCTGACAGATCCTCACAGGGGCAGGGGATTATTTAGCTGAAACCGTGCGGCGAGGAGTCATGGAGAGATCGGGGTTCCAGGACGTGGCGGATTCCTGTCTCACTCACCCTCCTGCCCATCTAGGGAGCCAGACCGTAGAGGGAGTGGGTGGGAGATTGCCCCAATCCTTCTTGTCACCCAGTCCTGTATTCGCGCTGGTGGTTTTCAGGGTCAGGGTACCCTAGAACATCCCGAGGCTCGGTGCGCAGGGGTACCAGGCAGCCTGGGATCCGCGATTCCCGCGCCCCACCGCTGCCGCTGCTCTGGCAGGAATCGGGCAGAGGAACCTGGGGGGCCCCTGCTGGAGGGCGTTTGGCCCCGGCGACCTTACAGCCGCGGGAGCAGCTGGGGGAGCGGAAGATGGCGGTGTCGGCCGGACGCGGGGTTCCGGACCCGGCTAGGGCAGAGCCCACCCGCTGACCGCCGCCGCCGCCCCCTCCGGGCGGTGTTGTGTCCCTGCAGGAGTCGGAAAGGATGGCTGGGGCCGGCGGCCAGCACCATCCTCCGGGCGCCGCAGGAGGAGTGACCGCCGGGGCAGGCGCCGCGGTCACCCCAGCCGCTACCTCGGCAGGGCCAGGAGAGGACTCGTCTGACAGCGAAGCCGAGCAAGAGGGTCCCCAGAAACTGATCCGCAAAGTGTCCACCTCGGGACAGATCCGGACCAAGGTGAGGTGGGGCAGGCGGGTCGAGTGAGCGTGGAGAATGGGAGGCAGCGGGGCGAAGGAGCCTGGGGCGCTGGGCGAGCGCCCGGCAATCTGCGGGAAGGTGGGACGGGAGGCGGGGCGCACGCCTGGCGGTGCCTCGGAAGGTGGGGCGCGGACTGGGGTGGGCGGGCCCGGAGGCGGAGCGCCGGATGTTGGACGGCCGCGCCAAAGGCGAGGGATTCCCGGCGGGCGCGCGGGAGGAGGCGAGGTTGGGCTAGGCTGGCAGGGGCGGAGGATCCCTGAACTAAAGCCTCGGCGGGAGCGTGGGAAAAAGCAGAAGAGCCATTGCAAGGTCCCACTTAGGGAACTTGGAAGACGGGTTTTATTTTTTTCCTCCTTGCGGTTTGGTGGAGTGTAAGTGTATGCAGGCCAGCCGGCCAGAGCGGCGGTGAGCCCCGCAGCCTTCGCGTCCCGCGGGCAGCAGTCTGCCCCTCTCTTGGCTCGTTGTGAACGGGTGTGTGGGAGATCACACCTTTCCTGCTCCTCTGCCTCCTGCTGTGGTCAAGAAGGCAGAAGCCTGGAAGCGATGTCAGTGGTAAAAGGTGCTGGCTGTGGAACCGCACCCTGCTTGTGGGGGAACTTCATCAGTTACACCTCTGCCACGAGCACTGATTATTGGGGAAGAAGGTCAGGGCAGTGGGGGAATTTACAGAGAACTGTTAAATTAGACTATTGGTTCTCCGTCTGTAGTGATGATCCAGATAATTAAGGGGAAAATACTCTTTTGGTTCCCTTAATGGGAGCACCTGGATGAGAGGTAGGCTCTAGATGTACCTCAAAGCCCAGTCATTTTTAAGACAACACTGGCAGTTCTTTGTCATATATCCTGAAGATGCACTAAACGGCTGCTAAAAGGTTGTGATTATTAGGGGCAGCTTCAGTCCTAGTGGAGTAGCAGCCTGGAATGGTGTGTGTATATACACTCTTTCTTTAGCAAGCATTTTTGTGTAGATATATTAAGGGCCCTGAGCAGAGTGAGTTGTTGCATATAGACGCCAAAAATATTTCTTAAGTGAATGACTATGTATAGGTCTAATATTCTTTATCCAAAATGCTTAGAACCAGAGTAGAGTCTAGAATGTTTTGGATTCTGGAATACAGGCAGCCCCTGAGTTACAAATATCTAACTGATGTACAGCTTACGCTTACGAGTGGAGGTTATTTCAGGCCAACATACATGCAAATTCAACTTAAGAACAAACCTACAGAACCTATCCATGAATAGAGGCTGTTACAGGTATTAGGTAAACCTACCTGTTCCAAATTATATACCAATTCAACTTAAGAACAAATCTACAGAACCTATCTGGTTCATAACCTGGGGGCTGCCTGAATTTTGAATTATTTGTATATACATAATGAAATATCTTGGGGACAAGACCCAAGTCTAAATGCTGAATTCATTTATGTTTCATATACACCTTATATACATAGCCTGAAAGTAATTTTATATAATTCCTTTCTTTTTCTTTTTTTTAGAGACAAGTCCTACTTTGTCACCCTCGGTAGAGGACTGTGGCGTCACGGCTCACAGCAGCTCTTGGGCTTAGGCGATTCTCTTGCCTCAGCCTCCTGAGTAGCTGGAACTACAGGCACTTGCCACAATGCCCGGCTATTATTTTGTTGCAGTTTGGCCGGGGCTGGGTTCAAACCTGCCACCCTCGGTATATGGGGCCAGAGCCCTACTCACTGAGCCACAGGTGGTGCCCTTTTATATAATATTTTTAATAATTTTGTGCATAAAACAAAGTTTTGACTGCCTTTTTATAGTGGCTGGTCACCTGAAGTTGAGTGTAGAATTTTCCACTTAACGGCATCATGTTGGTGCTCGAGAGTACCAGATTTTGGAGCTATTTGGGTTTTAGGTTTTTAGATTAGGGGTGCTAAAACTTGTAGTACATGTTTACATATAATGTTTCATTTATATGAATATTAATCATAAAGCATAGGTAGTAGTACTTATTTAGTATTATTTAAGATTTTTTAGGATCAGGCTTGGCGCCTGTAGCTCAGTGGCTAGGGCGCCAACCCTATACACCGGAGCTGGTGGGTTCGAATCCGGTCTGGGCCTGCCAAACAACAATGACAGCTACAACCAAAAACCAAGAACTAGGTCTACTTCCTTTCCAAAAAATAGTTGGGCATTGTGGAGGGCACCTGTAGTCCCAGCTACTTGGGAGGCTGAGGCAAGAGAATCGCTTAAGCCCAAGAGTTTGAGATTACTGTGAGCTGTGATGCCATGGCACTCTACTCGGTGTGATATGGTGAGACTCTGTCTCAAAAAGAAAAAAAAAAAACCAAAAAAACTTGAGGATAGAAAACAGTTGGGTAGGCAGTTTAGGCTTGGAGTGAAAAAAAGTGACTAAGTAATTACCGTATTTACAGTGACCTTTGTCATAAGTACTGGTTAATGTTTTAAATACAGTAGAAACTCTGTAATTTGACCACCCAAGGGACTGTAACAAACTGGTCAACAAAAGGAACTATGAAAATTAGGTCAGCTTAAGGAGGTGGTCAATGTAGGGAGATGGTCAGCTATGGAAGTTCTACTGCAATTTGAATGTTAGTAAAGGCTGCATTAACTTAATTATGGTATTTGGAAAATATGCAGACTTTTCTTTTCTACTTTTATTTATTTATTTATTTTTTTGAGACAGAGTCTCATTATGTTGCCCTGGATAGAGTGCTGTGGCATCATAGCTCACAGCAACCTTAAACTCTTGGGCTTAAGCGATTCTCTTGCCTCAGCCTCCCAAGTAGCTGGGAATACACTACACTGTAGGTGCCCACTACAGTGCCTGGCTGTTTTTTTTTTTTGTTGCTGTTATAGTTGTCATTGTTGTTTTGGCAGGTCCGGGCTGTGTTCGAACCTACCAGCTCCAGGGTATGTAGCTGGCGCCCTAGCCACTGAGCTACAGGCACTGAGCCCAGATTTTTTTTAATTGAAAAAGTAATATATGCATATGAAACATTCAAACAGTAGCAGAAGACATAATGATGGTAGGGTAGCAAATAAAAAGTAGTTTCATTCTCACTTCAGACCTATGTTTTACCTCTTAAAAGGCAGACATTGTTGACATTTGCTTTCAGTAATTTCTGTGCGCAAACACATATATCAAAATATATATATATGGATATTTATGTCTTTATAAAAATCTATTTTATATGCATACTTCCTAATAAAGTGCTAATGGAACATTCTGTAAGCACTCTGTGTCTTGTTTGAAAACATAATATGGAGGTCATTTCTCTAATAGTGTATATGCATTTACTTCATTTAATGATGTCAGTTGGCCCCCTATTACATTAGGTTGAGCTATAAAAAATTGCTTTGTCAGTAGGTCGAAATTAATCAAATAGAAAAATTTCATATGGGCCAGGCATGATGGCTCCTGCCTGTTATCCTAGTACTCTGGGAGGCCAAGGTGGGTAGATTGTTGAGCTCAGGAGTTTGAGATCAGCCTGAGCAAGAGCAAGACCTCGTCTCTACTAAAAATAGAAAAACTAGTCGGGTGTTGTGGCGGGTGCCTATAGTCACAGCTACTCAGGAGGCTAAGGCAAAAGGATCTTTTGAGCCCAAGAGTTTGAGGTTGCTGTGAACTATGATGGTGCCATATATTCTACCCAGAACAACAGAGTGAGACTCTGTCTCAAAAAAAAAAATTCATTTGGTTCAATCTAATAAGGTATGTTATTTATTTGCTAGTTTTCTGTGAACGAAAATGTGGGCTGTTTTAAGACAACATACTAATTTCAGCTTTTTTGTAGAAGCTATTATGACTTTTTAAGTAAAGAATAGGAGCTTGACACCTGTGGCTCAACGGGCTAAGGCCCCAGCCATGTACACCTGAGCTGGTGGGTTCGAATCCAGCCTGGGCCCGCCCAACAACATTGACGGCTGCAACCAAAAAATGGCTGGGCGTTGTGGTGGGTGCCTGTAGTCCCAGCTACTTGGGAGGCAGAGGCAGGAGACTTGCTTGAGCCCAGGAATTGGAGGTTGCTTTGAGCTGTGATGCCACAGCACTCTATCCAGGGTGACAGCTTGAGGCTCTGTCTCAAAAAAAAAAAAAAGTAAAGAATAGGACTTGTGTGCCTTTAAAATTAGTATGATTTTATAAACTACCTCATATGTATTTTAGTACCCTCATCTCATCTCCATACTATGTAATTTTTGTTCTTCATTTTCCTCATTTTTCCTGGCTGCTTTATTTATCTTTGCTGTCCTCTCTACTGTGTTTCTCTTTCTGTTTTTCACTTTTTGCCTTTCTTTGTATTAGCTATGTGGAATTTCAGGTGGTTTCACCTAGCCACTGAGGTTCTAAGCACTTTTATGTCTACCTTTCTTTCCCCAGGGCAAATAGTAGCTTATATACAGAAGTGAAAGTGGTGCTGATGTGGGAAAGCAAATAGGGCGTCCTAATACTCTTTTTTTCTCTTTTCCTCTTTATGCTCTTCAGACATACTGTTGTAGAAAATTACACAGGTGTTTTACTGAGATCGTGATGGCTTGAAACAACACTGATACCAGCTCAGACCACTTGGGTTTTGAACATGAATGTGAAGGAGGCCTGGTATGCTTTTTGTTGGTCAGTGATTACTGTAATCTTTCATTTTATAGGAATGGCTGGAAGAACCTTGGTCAGGCTTGCAGGCTCAGATTGGTTAAAAACTGTAAACAAGGCTCAGCGCCTGTGGCTCAACGGGCTAAAGCGCCAGCCACGTACACCTAAGCTGGCGGGTTCGAATCCAGCCTGGGCCCGCCAAACAACAATGACGGCTGCAACCAAAAAATGGCTGGGCGTTGTGGCGGGCGCCTGTAGTCCCAGCTCCTAGGGAGGCGGAGGCAGGATACTCACTTGTGCCCGGGAATTGGAGGTTGCTGTGAGCTGTGATACCATGGCACTCTATCCAGGGTGACAGCTTGAGGCTCTGTCTCAAAAAAAAAAAAACAAAAAACAAACTATAAACAAATGCCTGTTTCTGCCATTGAGTTATCTTGGCGAAGGTCTTGAAGCTTCATATGTCAAAAATGGTTTCTGGTTAGGTTTATTGTGTTCTCATTTATTTATTTTTTCTTTTTGACATTCATATGTTTTCTTATAATTTTTTACAGTCAGAAACAAGTGTATAAATTTAGGTAAAACATACACTGAAATGACATTCAGAGCTTTGCAGCATTATATGTGGATTAAGATATCTGTAAGTTCACAAGAGTAATAATCATCTTCTTGGTTTTGATTTAACATGATGTATAAATAAATCCCTTAGGGAAAGACAGTATATGAAAATGCTGATTTGTGTTTTTCTTTGCCTTATTAGATGTAGTTTGTGCAATTAAAACATTATCTTTTTGGCAGCGCCTGTAGCTCAGCAGGTAGAATGCCGGCCACATACACCAAGGCTGGCAGGTTCAAACCCAGCCTGGGCCAGCTAAACAATGATGACATCTGCAACAAAAAAATAGCCGGGTCTTGGGCCGGTGCCTGTAGTCCCAACTACTTGGGAGCCTGAGGTAAGGGAATCTCTTAAGCCCAAAAGTTGGAGATTACTGTGAGCTGTGACCCCACGGCACTCTACTCAGGGCGACATAGTGAGACTCTGTCTCAAAAACAAAACAAACAAACAAAAAACATTATCCTTTGCCACAAATCCTGGGTAGTGTAGACTAGGGAAGATTTGCTTAGCATTTTTCAAATTGTAGGTAGTTCACATCCAGCATTTAAAGCAGAATAAATTAGAAAACATTATTTAAGATTGTTAGCTACAGTTCTGGGTGAAAACATTGGAATTGGGTAATGATCCAAATAGGATGGGAAGCAGAAACGTGGCCAGAAGAGTGTTAAGAAATGAGACTAAGGCTCGGCGCCTGTGGCTCAACGGGCTAAGGCGTCAGCCACGTACACCTGAGGTGGCGGGTTCGAATCCAGCCCGGGCCCGCCAAACAACAATGACGGCTGCAACCAAAAAAATTGCCGGGCATTGTGGTGGGTGCCTGTAGTCCCAGCTACTTGGGAGGTGGAGGCAAGAGACTTGCTTGAGCCCAGGAATTGGAGGTTGCCGTGAGCTGCGGATGCCACAGCACTCTATCCAGGGTGACAGCTTGAGGCTCTGTCTCAAAAAAAAAGAAATGAGACTAAAATGATATTGACAGGTTTATTGTTCGTGAAGTGTGAAGTGAGAGGCAATTAGAAACTTTTTATATTTTGATAGATGTGAGCAGGAGGAGACCTCAAGTAATAAACATTAATCTAGGGCAGAAGTTAGCTAACTTTTTCTGTAAAGATCCCGACAGTAGATAGTTTGTTTTTTGACCCTTAAGTTCTCTGTCAAAATTACTCAACCCTGAGAATGATGGTTAGGAGGAAAAGGGTGGGAAAGTAAAGTCATGTTGGTCAAAGGGTACAAAATTTCAGTTAAAGAGGATGAATACATTCTGGAACTCACTCTGGAGAAGAATAGTACTGCATGGTGACTACAGTTAGTAATAGAATATTATGTTCTTGAAAATTTCTAAGAGCAGATTCTAAATGTTCTCATCGTAAGAAATAAGTAGGTGATGGGTATGTTACTTAGCTTCATCATTTTACATTGTATATATATGTCAAAATAGCATGTCACATGCCATAAATATATACGATTTTTGTTATTTATACCTTAATAAAGAAAAAGAAAAAAATTACTCAACTCTACATTGTAGTGTAAAGCAGCCATAGCAGAAAAGTAAGCAGGTGGTGCCCCTACTTAATGGGTAGGGTGCCAGCCACGTACACTGAGGCTGGCGGGTTTAAATGTGGCCTGGGCCAGCTAAAACAACAATGGCAACTATAACCAAAAAATAGCTGGGTGTTGCGGCAGGTGCATGTAGTCCCAGCTACTCAGGAGGTTGAGGCAAGAGAATCTCTTAAGCCCAAGAGTTTGAGGTTGCTGTGAGCTATGACGCCACAGCACTCTACCAAGGGTGACATAGTGAGACTCTGTCTCAAAAAAAAAAAAAAAAGATAAGCATGGTTATGTTCCAATAAAATTTTATTTAAGGACACTGAAATTTGAATTCCACATAATTTTCATGTGTTAAGAAATGTTATTATTCCTTTAGAAAAATAACCTTTAAACACAGATAGGCCTTATTTCCTTGACTATATAGAATCAGGTGGCTGGCAGGATATGACCCATGGACATCATCTGTGGGCTGCAGTTTGAAGACCCGTATTCTAGAAGATGGATGATGGTATTGTCCAGCATTTGTCCAGGTTTGTCAAGCATTCCAAAGTTAAGGTGCTGCTAAATACCATCAGCATTCAGGGGACCAAATAAAGCTAGATTTCAATCCATTTTAAAAATTCTCATCTTTGGAGAACATTTTATTTTTAGCCTGGTTTGCATCTTTGCTTCCATTTTAATATGAACTAAATATAGACTGGAAACTCTGACTCTAAGTACAGTAATATATGGCATAACAGCTTTCTTTCCATTTTGATTACAAGTTAAACATGATATCCCGTTATTAAAGATAAGAGACATAATAAATAATTTACCAAACCTTTACCTGTAACTTAAGATGCATTATTTGAAAGTATCTAAATTTAGAAAGCTTTCACTTAGTTTAAGATTGCATGTTTGCTTTTGTGGTGAAAGGTTATATGAAAGTGCTATTATAAAGACCCGGGGCTCCTTTCTGTTTCCAGGATACAGTGTTTCACTTATATTGGAGTTGCTAGATTTTACTTACTCAGGAAATGTGTTTATAAGCACAGCCTTTAATTAAAGAGAGTTTGTTTTACATCTAAGAATAGACCTTTGAAAAAGACTATAACATGTGAGTACATTACAGTTTCCCTTGATAAATTTGTTTGGTTTTGTTGGGTATTGAGCATTTTATTATCTTATTTTATTTTATTGAGACAGAGTCTCACTATGTTGCTCTCGGTAGAGTGCCATGCCGTCACAGCTCACAGTAACCTCAAACTCCTGGGCTTAAGCTATTCTCTTGCCTCAGCCTCTCAAGAAGGTGGGACTACGAGCAACTACCACAATGCCTGGCTATTTTATGTGGCAGTTGTCTTTGTTGTTTAGCTGGCTCAGGCTGGTTTCAAACCCGCCAGCCTCGGATGTGGCTGCCGCCGTAACCACTGTGCTATGGGCACTGAGCTGGTATTGAGCATTTTATTCCTTGACTATTTAGACACTGGAAACATATTTGTATCTTTGATGTGGTTAAGTGGCTTAAAATGGTCAACAACTGTTATCGATAATAGCTTTAAATTTAGGATTCAATGTACATCGTTTCTGTCTGGTATAGTTACTTTTCCTGCCCAAATGAACTAATAATTCCCTCTCTCCTGCTTTTTTGTTATGAGGCTATTTGGAAGACTTTTATGCTCTCGTTCTATACAGAGGAAATCTGATTAACTTCATCATGTGTGGAGTGGGAATCTCTAACCATCTCACTGTGCCATTTGAGTACCAGCCCTTTTTCAGACCACCAGAATGTAATTTAGAGTAATAGTTTTTATATGAGCTTGGTCCATTTAATTCAGAAATTTTAAAATATCTTTCTACTGAGCATTTTATTGTTTACAGAATGGTTTTATATACATGATCTTACTTAACTGTGGTGTAAAATGACCTAAATTTTTATAATGATAAAACTGAGACCAAGTTGGAAGATCTCCTGAGTAAATACCACTCCCCACATGCCTCACACAGTGGATCCCTGGAGATGGGTTCTGAATGCCTTGCTTTCTGTGACTCCATGACTACTTGGGCTGTGAAGCTTAAATCTACAGCACGCAGTGTGTGTGTGTGTGTGTGCGTGCAGGCAGGCCGGGTCCTCTCTTCTCTTTCTCCTTGCTTTCCCTTCTTGCCCTTAAATTTCCCTTTTATTCTCTGTTTTCGTCCTCTTCCCTGCCGTTACCCTTATTAATTTCTTTAATCCATGGTAGATCTCTCATTAGTGTTTGAGGTTTCTACTGTCTTTTTGCCGTTTGGATCCCATGGTTTTAGTGACAAGAATATACATTTGAAAAGTGAATTTTGGAGTAAAAATCTCAGCTGAAATTTATATTATTATTATTATTATTTTATTTTTATTTTTTTGAGACAGAGCCTCAAGCTCTCACCCTGGATAGAGTGCTGTGGCATCACAGCTCACAGCAACCTCCAATTCCTGGGCTCAAGTGAGTCTCCTGCCTCTGCCTCCCAACTAGCTGGGACTACAGGCACCCGCCACAATGCTGGCCATTTTTTGGTTGCAGTCACCATCGTTGTTTGGCAGGCCCGGGCTGGATTCGAACCTGCCAGCTTCGGTGTACGTGGCTAGTGCCTTAGCCCGTTGAGCCACAGGCGCTGAGCCAAAATTTATATTATTTTTAATTAAAATTAACAGAGGTCATCAAGTCATTTTTTTTTTTTTTTTTTGAGACAGAGCCTCAAGCTCTCACCCTGGATAGAGTGCTGTGGCATCACAGCTCACAACAACCTCCAAATCCTGGGCTCGAGTGAGTCTCCTGCCTCTGCCTTCCAAGTAGCTGGGACTACAGGTGCCTACCACAACGCCCGGCCATTTTTTTGGTTGTAGCTGTCATTGTTGTTTGGTGGACCCAGGCTGGATTCGAACCCACCAGCTCAGGTGTACGTGGCTGGCGCCTTAGCCTGTTGAGCCACAGGCGCCAAGCCCATCAAGTCATTTTTAAAACGTCTTTTAGAAGGACTGTTTTAGAAGAAAATGCTGCTAGGTACCTAACTCTTCAATAGATTTTCAAAGAAAATACTTTCACTTCTATAAGATAAAATGTAATTTTTAAAAGGTCATGAGATAGCTTTAAAAAAAATTCTGTAAAGTAATTTTCCATGTGGCCTATTAAGGCATATTTGAGGAGAAAAGATGAGTAAAATTTATTTTTACCTAGCTAAGGAATGCAAATGGACAGGTCTTTTTGGGGGGCTAGTTTTCTCCATCTGACTATTTTATTTAGATAAGAAAAAGTGCAAGAGTTTGTGCCTGAATAGGCTTATTGTTTTGAATTGGATTATTCATCCTCACCCTTGTAGTACTTTAAAATTATGTAATACTATATTTGCTACTTTATAAGTAAATACTCTATCTCTGTAATTTGCATAGCACAATGGTAAGAGGAACACTCCTGAATCCAGTTTCAGAAGGAGAACATTTTCAGTATTGTGCATCTTCCCATGTGCCCCTTCTCAGCTTTACTTCTTTCTTGCCCTTCAGTTTATTCATTCAAAAAAATTTATGGTGTTCCCAGCGCTGTTGTAGGTGCTAGAAATAGAGCAGTAAGCAGAACTGACAAAAACCTCTGCCTTCCTGGAGCTCACATTTTAATGTATGGTCAATTTATGAACTCATAAATATGTAGAATGTGAGACAGGCTATAATGAGAAATAAAGCACGGCCGTGAGTGGAGGTGGAGTAGGAAAGGATCTCCAGGCAGTGAGCCATGTGGCCTTCTGTGGGAAGAGCAGTGTAAGCAAAGGGAACAGCAGCTGCAAAGTCCTAAAGACGGGAGTCACAGTGAAGGCAGTGGGGCTGAAGTAGGGTGGGGAAGCAAGCGCAAAGCTGGAAGTGAGTTAACAGTGTCTTAAGTAAGATATTATGGAGAAGTGTTCTTACCCTGGGGTTCATGCATCCTTCAATCATTTGGGCTTTAGAGGATCCCTCAAAGTTTATGTCTGTGTGTATGCCCATCTAAAGGCTAAAATAATTGATTTGTAAAGGGAAATTGTAGCTCAGAAAATAAAAGGTAGTTAAAAAATATATTTATTATATATACAGGAAGTCCTCACTTAACATTGTTTATAGGTTCTTGGAAACTGTGACTTTAAATGATTAATAATGAAACCCTTCTTTTGCCTCATCAGTATTATAATGAATAAACAGTGTGGAATGAAAACGTTATTTGAGGACCTGCTGTACTTGGTTCTGCTTAAAGTCAGTGTTTGAGAACCTGTTGGCGATCTTAAGTAAGGACTTACTGTACAGCTTCCCATGTATAATTAGTATTGAATTCTTGAAATAGAAACCATCCACTTTCATTATCATGTGGAGAAATGTTAAAATTTGGGGTGGGTTTGATGAAGTGAGCCACAGCAATGGAAGAGCAGGATTTCTCAGAGCAGTTAAGTAGGATTGGGTTTGATTCTTACTCATGTACCATTAGGTGATCTCAGACACATTACTTAATGGAGCAGAGAATGCTGTGCCCCTCAGGATCAGTTTCTCCTATTTTTCTTGGCCCACCGTTAAGACTTCCTTTCCCTCTTGTTGATAGATGGGGCCATTCAACAATTTTGGCCAGTGAAATACAGGTCACTTGGCCCCCAAAGCTGTTTGTGGAATTCTCCATGCTCTATCTCTTCCTTCCCCTGCCAGATGGATGTAGATGATCCATTGGAAGGAACCTGGATCCCTGAATGACTTTCTGGAGCAGAGCCTAT
This sequence comes from Perodicticus potto, assembly GCA_963574655.1. Taxonomy (NCBI): domain Eukaryota; kingdom Metazoa; phylum Chordata; class Mammalia; order Primates; family Lorisidae; genus Perodicticus; species Perodicticus potto. The sequence goes on from CAUYRH010017240.1 coordinate 29,027, forward strand.
TAGCCACTTCGGATTGTGACATGAGGGGGGAATAGACCTTTATGTGTTAAGTCCTTGAGATTTGAGCACTGTTTGTTAGAGCAGTTGCATGCTCTTACCAATACATTTCATTATAAACTGTGGATTTGTCATTTGCAAAGTGGATGTAGTGATTCTTACCTTTGTGAGGTAGTATGATGGTTAAATACATGGTATGCTTTTCCTACCTTTGTGAGGTAGTATGATGGTTAAATACACAGTATGCTTTTGTATCCATAATTATTACCATTATTTTGAAAAATTGACATAAAATCTTAATAACTCAATTACTTCTGATACAAGTGTCTTAAATGACTCAATCAGTCTGTATAGCCACTATCCTTTATTGACTACTTAAATGTCTTGTAAAAAATTAATGAGAATGAATGAGAATGCTACTTGGAGGTGGCAGTGGAAATAATTGGGCAGGTTGGCTTTGAGTGCTCTCATGGCCAAGTCTACTTTATCTTGAAATGATCTTTCTCAGATCCTCTCTGTCTGGCTTTCCTCAACTTTTATTTACTCCTCAGTCGACCGCAGTCGTCGTGGCCCCAACCACTTCATAAAACTTCTTTTGCAAAAGTTCTTAATAATTTAATTGCCAAAATCCAGGGGTCTCGAGTTTGCAGCCAACTATTTTTTGCTTTGGACACCTTTGGCCATTTTCTTCTTATATCTTGTTTTGCTTTCAAGCTTCAAAGTTCTGTTATCTTTCTTATTGCCTTTTTACTGCCTCTCAGCCTCTGATTCTCCTTCCTACTGCCAAATGTTTTTATTTCCTAGGAGTCCGATTTTAACTCTGTTTGCCTCTTCCTTAGTTGATCTGATCAGTGCGATTAGGTTTCAACTACCAGCGCTGTCATTCTTTCTCTAACCTGGACTTCTGTAGGTCTGATGCTTAGTAGACATTTCCTGTAGCGGGTCCCATAGCTATCAGCCTCAGTGTTCCCACACTGAAGAGCTTTGTGTGCAATTTCTCCATCCCCTAGCCAAGTTTGCTTCACAATTTTTATATCCTGTAGAAGGCATTGCCTTGTAGTTAACCTTGACTTCTCATCACATCAATTCATTTGCTTTCAGTGACTATCATTTGACACCTGCTATGGTTGGGCAGAGTGCTAGGCGCTGGGGATTTAGCCACATATAAAATAGACACAGTCCCTACCCTTGTGACGCTCACGGACTGTCCGCAGTCACCAAATTTGGTCAATTTTTTTAAACACTGTCTTATTTAATTCTCATAATAAAACTATAGGGAGTAAAAGTACAATTATTCTCCTCATTTTAGAAATGAAACCAAAGATTAGATCAGTAACTCGCCAAAGGTCACACAGCTATCAAATGACCTGTCTTCTTATTAGCTATTATGATATACATACTGTCCTTTTGCCTGCTGTGTATATCTTTCATGAATTTATCTCACACTTTCCATTTGCTGCTTACCCTAACTTCATTTATTTTATTTATTTATTTATTTTTTGAGACAGTTTCATTGTGTGGCCCTGGGTAGAGTGCTGTGGAGTCACAGCTCACAGCAACCTGAAACTCTTGGGCTTAAGTGATTTTCTCTTGCCTTAGCCTCCCAAGTAGCTGGGACTACAGGTGTCCATCACAATGGCCTGGCTATGTTTTGTTTGTAGTCGTCACTGTTGTTTGGCAGGCCCGAGCTGGATTTGAACCTGCCAGCTCCTGTGTATGTGGCTGGTGCCCTAGCTGCTGAGCTACAGGCACCATTTAGCTTTTCTTATCTGTCATTTGGATTTTTGCCATGGAGTTCCTCTCTGACCCGTTCTCTACTTTGTTGCCAAAAGAGAAGTTTGATACGTAATACATTTTGTGTAAGCTGTTAGACATTGCTCATTATTAGTGGCTTAAATTTCTTAGCATGGCTTATTAGGTCTTTCTCAACTTGATAAAGTTGAGACTACCTTTCTTTTCACTCAACTAATATTTATTGAGTACTATTGTAGATGCTGAGATGGTAGAATAACATAAAGAGCCCTGCTGTCATTCAGCTTATATTCTGTAAAGGGAGAAGTTAATAGACACATAAACAGACAAATTTATGTGATCTAGCTGGTGTTGATAACCATAGTGGAGGAAGATAAAATGGGGTAAATGGAGAGGGAATGATGGAGTAGTGTGTGTGTGTGTGTGTAAAGTATTTTGCTTGAATTGATCCAGGATGGACTCTCTTTGATAAGAGAAGGGTATCCTATGGAGTTATGGATGGGTTAGGCAGGTGTCTGGGCTCAGAGAACTCTAGGCAGAGCCATTGCCATAGTATTCCACTTGTGTTTTCTGTCACTGTCATGCTCTGGCCAGCAATGCCAACCTCTTCTCTGATGCCGAAAGGCAGACATTTTTCTCTGCCCACATGTTTGCATGTGTATGTGTCATTTTAGCTGCTTGAAATGTCCCCCCTTTTCATATTTCTCTAATTTATTTTTAAATCGTGTTATTTTTCCCTATTCCTTAAAATATTTAAAGTGTTTTATATTACACACTGTAATCAAGCTTAGCTAAAATATAGAGAGGACCCAGAGGTAGATCAGTAGGTTAATGATACATGGAGAAGGGTGTCCTGTATAGTTAAGGATGAGCTATAAATTTGGTTCTAAGCTTTTTGGCAGCCAAAAGCAACAAGATCAGTTGTAAAATTTTCTTGTTTGTGACAAAAGAAGTCCTCTGGATTTTAGGAGGGAAAAGCTTCTCTAGACTTTTGTGTGATAACCTTTGTTCTTTCAGTGTCTTGTATGGGTGTGGGGTGGGGACGGGGGTGAAGTGGGCGTCCCGTTCACCTGCAGCATAAAACATGGGAAGGTGTCCTTATAATGTTCTGTCTTGTGAGGTCTGGACATAATCCAGACTTCATCTTTGTGACGGTAATATGTGGGAGATTGAGAAGGGAGGTTTTAGTTAATAGCAAACCCCAGGCATCAAATCCAAATTATTTATGAAGATTGAACAAATAGAATGTACTTCACACAGTTCTCCTGTGAAACTAGGTATCTCCTGAAATATTTTTTTCAAAATTGTATAGAATCTTAGGTTACCTGTTGTTTTTTACTTATTTATATAAATGCTACTGTTAAGAAAGGGTTGAGTGATATATTCTTAGTGCGGAAGAAAAAGAAAGAATGGTGTTTTTGATAAAATAGTTCTACATCCAGGTTTTTAAAAAATGTTTGTAGAGCTTTATGAGTGAGTTGCAGAATATTTAAAGATGGGCATGTTATAGGATTATGATGAAAATAGTGTTGATCTCATGGACCTGGGCAAAAGTCTTAGTGTGGAGACCTGGAGAACTTGCTAGTACCTCTTTAGTACCTGTTTGGAGAGAGCACCAATCTGGAGGAAGATCAGAGCAATCAGAAAGAACAGCACAAGCAAGGCCCTGAGCTAGAGACATGCCCCACTCCTCTGAGAATAAATGTGAGGAGGTGGAGGGAGGCTGGAGTGAGTCGGGGAAGTGAGTAGCAGGAAAAAAATGGTCAGAGGGGTTAGGGAGGATGGTGGATAGGTTGCTGTGACAGTTTTCTGGACATTTTAGCACAGAGGTTAGCACATAATTAGCCCTAATAGATCCTGGTTATCATACTAATGTTGAAAGAATACAGTTGCTGTTTCATAGCAAGTTTGATCTTGAAGATAAAATCAGCATCTGAAACAAACTCTTTAATATTTATTTATTTATTTATTTTAAGACAGAGTCTCACTGTTGCTCAGGCTAGAGTACCATGGTGTCAGCCTCGCTCACAGCAACCTCAGACTACTTGGGCTCAAGCAACTGCTTCAACTTCCCAAGTAGCTGGGATTACAGGTGTCCACCACCATGCCTAGCTAATTTTTTCTATTTTTATTAGAGATGGTATGTCATTCTAGCTAAGGCTGGCCTTGAACTCCTGACCTCAAGGATCTACCTACCTTGGCTTCCCAGAGTGCTAGTATCATAGACATGAGCCATCACACCTGGATGGTTAAAACAAACCCTTTTAAAAGATAGGAGAGGGCTCAGCGCCTGTGGCTTAGCGGGCTAAGGTGCCAGCCACGTACACCTGAGCTGGCGGGTTCGAATCCAGCCCGGGCCTGCCAAACAACAATGATGGCTGCAACCAAAAAAATGACAGGGCGTTGTGGCAGGCTCCTGTAGTCCCAGCTACTTGGGAGGCGGAGGCAAGAGACTTGCTTGAGCTCAGGAATTGGAGGTTGCTGTGAGCTGTGATGCCATGGCACTCTATCCAGGGTGACAGCTTGGGGCTCTGTCTCAAAAAAATAAAATAAAATAAAATAAAATAAAATAAAATAAAATAAAATAAAATAAAATAAAATAAAAGATAGGAGAGAAATGAAGCAATACGTGAGAGAGATGTAGGGGACAAGTGAGAGCTTTTTAGAAGTAAAATGATTTCTTAAGTAGGAAGAAGTGTATGTTTGTGGGCTGAGAAGAAGAATCCAGTTGAGAAGGGAAATTAAATGATGCAGAAGAGAGGAGAATGGCTAGAGCAGTGTCCTTGTGTGTCTGTGAGAGGCAGGGTGGGATGCTGTGAGGAGCTGGGCTTCCTTGGGAGCTGGTGGTTTATCCGTAGTGTGGTTAGATGCAGAGGTTGGCACTTCTGAACATTCTTTTCCAATTGCTTTGATTTTCTCAGTGGAATGGGAAGCTAGGCCAGCAGCTGAGAGTCAAGATGAAAGAGAAGGTATTGGAGGCCAAGGACAGAGGAAAGATGTGAACGCATGAACAAGGGAGTGGGAGGGAGACTAGAGAAATACAGTAGAAGCATCCAGCTGCATTTGGGGCACACCTGAAGGGGGTGTCATGAATATAATCTAAGCACCCTTGGCCTGTCTGTGGGAGGGACTGTGTCAACTGCATAAGTCTGGGAAGTAGAATAAGTGGGGAGCTCTGTTAAACTGGTTGTGGTTTGACTAATTGAGTATGGCCAAGCAAGAGGGTACAGGGAGAGTGAGGGTGGATACAAATGTTGGAATTTATGTGGGGTAAAGAGTAAGGGCTGGAGTTAAATGACTGGGAAGTGACCTTGGGACCAAGCCGCCAGTGTTGGAGGGGTAGAAGAGAAGATTGTTGGCAAAGATTAAGATTTATTAATTATTAATAAATTTTAATCATTGAAATTTTAAAACGGAAAGAAAGATTATTAAAAGAACATATAGTTTTAATTATCTTAAATGTGCTTTGGAGATGCATTAATAATAGGTTTTGCTAACAAAGTCTCCACATCATGAATGCATAGCTGGGGTCCCTCCTATGTGGCAAAATACAGAAAAACAAGTATTTTACTTAGAACAGGAAAAGGAAAGTTCCCCAAATAAATTAATAAATAAATCTGGTTTGGAATTTTTAGAAAACATACAAATGAAGCCCTTAAGTGCATGAAATAACACACGAGTCCCAGTTCCAGTTTTTACGGGGCAAGTTATAGAACCTTTCTAAGCCTTAGGTTCCTCCTATGTATACCTATATAATTATGAGGAATAAAGAGATAAAGTCCTTAGCGCATGCCAGGCATACAGTAAATGCTAGTCACGTGTTCAAGAATCTTGAGGTGAAGGGTACTCTTTTACTATAGGGGCCTCTCTATGCCAGAGTGATGTAAATGAATAAGGTGCTAGTGAAGTCTTCCAGTCATTGGGAAAGAATTCCCTCGCTTGTTCTGCCTTTGGCAAGCCAGAAACCAGAGCTTTTTAATTGTAAATGCTTTTATAGGTTGGGCATCATCTGCGAAGTAGACAGTTTTATCACAGATCTTGTTAAAATTCCACAGTAGGAAGGGAAGAATGTTGAAGGAGATTCAGCCTTCCCCTGGTAATAAACACTTCTACCTTATCATCATCTGCATAGTCACAACAGTTGTAAATTATTACCATTGAAGTGTTCTTGGTCTTTTTCCTCCTCTTCTTAAAGAAGAAGCACTCCAGCTTGTTGGAGCAACAACTTCATTCTCCTTTTCTATGGAATAGGAGAGTGGATACAGTGAAGGGATAGGAAAAAATCACTATATGACATTATTACCTGGAGGCCCCAGTGTGTGGGGAGTAATTGAAAGTCTGGAGTGAACAGGTAAGTGATGGGTGCTTGATTTTCCTGTATGATGGCAGGAAAGCTGGGGAAGGGAAAGCAAATGTGAGCATATTTGAGACATTCCCTGGGGAATATTTGGGCAGGGGAGGAGGAGGACTGGTCTGCCATAAAAGTAAGGGCAATAACCAGGAAAGTGTGGAATATGATCATCATTGTGACCCTTGGTTTATATGTAGGCTGATAAAGCCTGGGGAGCTTGATGTGCTCTTAAATTAACCATGTTCAGTGTAGTCATGTGATATACACAACATGGAAGTTACGGAGCATCTGCACACTATGATAGCAGCATTATTCACAAGTGCCAAAAGCCAAGTGTTCGGTGATGGATGAAGATGAACAAAATGTGGTATGCATAGATAACGTGACATTATTTAGCCTTCAACAGGAAAGACATTCTTTTTTTTTTTTGTAGAGACAGAGTCTTACTTTATCGCCCTGGGTAGAGTGCCTTGGCATCACACAGCTCACAGCAACCTCCAACTCCTGGGCTTAGGCCATTCTCTTCCCTCACCCTCCCGAGTAGCTGGGACTACAGGCGCCCATCACAACGCCCAGCTAGTTTTCTGTTTTGCAGTTCAGCGGAGGCCAGGTTTGAACCCGCCACCTTTGGTATATGGGGCTGGCGCCCTACTTGATGAGCCACAGGTGCCGCCCAATAGGAAGGACATTCTAACACATGCTCTACAACATGAATGAGCCTTGAGGACGTTATGCTAAGTGAAATAAGTCAGGCAAATACTATGCAATTCCACTTATATGAGGTACTTAGAGTAGTCAGATTCATAGGGACAGAAAGGATGGTTGCTAGGGATTGGAGGAGGGGAGAAGAGGGTTATTTAATGGGTGTAAGGTTTTAGTTTTATAAAATGAGAGAGTTCTGTGGATGGACAGAGGTGATGGTGGCACAACTGTGTGATTGTACTCAATGCCACTCGATTGTACACTTAGAAATGTTTAATAAGAAAAATAAAAAAATTAATAAAAAAATTTAAAAAAAGAAATGTTTAAGGTGGTAAATTTCATTATATGTTACCATAATTTAAAAATTAAAAAGCAGGCTTATAGAAAGAGACTTCTAGAAATCAAATAATATTACAAGAATTTGTAAGATAGGTACAAAATAAACTTAACAGGAAATATGGAAAACATCAAGAAAACTGTGAGACTTTGCTGAGAGACAAAAAGAATTTGCATGAATGCTATATATTTTGCCCAATTTATCTGTAAATTTTACACTACTACAATTGCTGTTGAAATTTTAGTTGACTTACTAAAATGACTGGGAAGGTCATAGTTACATATTAAAAAGTAAAGTTATATATATATAATGAAGAGGTCCTTAGCCAATCATAAAGTTAGCACAAAGAAACAATAAAATTCAATTTGGCTCTGATATGGAAATAAACAGAATAAAACTTATATGATCCTAAATACATGTAAGAATATATTTTGCAATAGAAATACTATTTCAGATAGTATGGGGAAAAGATGGATTATTCAGTAATTCCCCTAGAATAACTGACTCACCATTTAGTTAAAATATATTAGAAGCCCAAACCCTACCTCACACTATGGAGTATGTAATTTCCAGATGGGTTAAACATCAAACAAAATGTTACAAATGAGCCACAAAAGTATTATTATGGGAATAAATTTAGGCAAACATTTGCATAATTTCAGGGGTGGAGGGAATTCTAAAATGTAACACTAAAGGAAGAAAACAAAAAAAAAGCTTATTAATCTTTTTTTTCTTTAATTAAATCATAGCTGTATACATTAATGCAATCGTGGGATACAATGTGCTGGTTTTATATACATGTTAATCTGGACATTGAAATTCAACACGAACTAATTTAGAAGGCAGATAATTTCCTACTTCAATGTTTAGCTAAGAAAATCTTTCTCAGTCTTTATGATACAAATAATCAGTAGTAAAATATTGCTTAAATGAATTATGCTGTATTCATACCATAAACATCACCATTCAATCAGGTATACAGTGCCTGATAAAGGTGTTAAATGAGTAGAGAAATGAAAAATTAAACTAATTAATTAATTTGTATAATATTCACCTGGGTAACACTATCACTATATACATATATATTATTATTTTTTTTTAAATGTAAATTATGATTTATTTATTTATTTTGTTGTTGTTGCAGTTTTGGCCGGGGCAGGCTCAAACCCGTCACCCTTTGCATATGGGGCCGGTGTCCTATTCCCTGAGCCACAGGCGCAGCCCTTAATGAGCTTTTCTTTCCTTCCTTCTTTCTTTCTTTCTTTTTTTTTTTTTTTTTTTTGCAGTTTTTGGCCGGAGCCGGGTTTGAACCCGCCACCTCCGGCATATAGGGCTGGCGCCCTACTCCTTTGAGCTACAGGTGCCGCCTTATATATTATTTTTTTAAGACAAAGTCTCGCTCTGTCGCTCTGAGTAGAGTGCCACGGCCTCATCATAGCTCACAGCAACCTCAGTCCCTTGGAGTCAAGTGATTCTCTTGCCTCCTGTCTCTCGAGTAGCTGGGACTACAGGCACCTGCCACCACACCTGGCTAGTTTTACTGTTTTTAGTAGAGATGGGTCTCACTCTTGCTCAGGCTGGTCTCGAACTCCTGAGTTCAAGCAGTCCACCCACCTCGGCCTCCTAGAGTGCTAGGATTACACGTGTGAGCCAATGTGACAGGCCATCAGTATCGTATATTAAGCTGAAAAAGAAGATTACAATACTATGTGTAGACTGTTAATATACTTAAATACATTGGCATTGAAATTGGTATGGTGGAAGATAAGAGAGATATAGGGGCTTCTCACTATATTATGGAATTATGTGTATTTATTCTTTTCTTTGTTTATTTTCCTGTTAAATATTATTTTTGTTGGTAATATGTTGCTTATATAATAAGAAAAAATTTTCTTTGTTTTTTTTTTTTTGAGACAGTCTCAACTTGTTGCCCTGGGTAGAGTGCCGTGGCACCAAAGGTCACAGCAACCTCTAACTCAGGCTCAAGCAATCCTCTTGCCTCAGTTTTTCTACTTTTTAGTAAAGACAGGGTCTTGCTGTTGCTCAGGCTGGTCTCAAACTGGTGAGCTCAAGCAATCCACCCACTTTTGCCTTCTAGAGTGCTAGGATTACAGGCGTGAGCCATCGTGCCTGGCCAAGAAAAACTTTTGTTTTTAAGTTCAAATGTACTTCATTATATTACAAAATGCAAATACAAATTTTGAATTCTTGTATACGAACGGAATTCAAATGCTACTTCATTTATTTTAATAAATCATATCTAGTACGTAGATGGCACAATACTTCATATTTTTAGAGATAGATTAAACATTTCTGTTGAAATAATCAAGGATAAATGGTATTATCCACTTATCAGCATGCATTAATTTCTCTTTCTATATAAAGGAATAATTTTACAGTATTTCAGTAATCCAACCATTTATAATTTCTATAAATATGAAACAAAAAAACCCAAAGGTGTGATCTATACTTGTAAATATGATTACTATTAAGATGTTATTGAGATATTAGAAGTTTAAAGTCTTTATAGTCTAATTTTTATGATAAGCAAAGGGTTAAAATTTATAATAAAATTAGTAGTTTCTAACTTGTTAAAATTTGCCAGGTTTGTAAATATTATAATTACTTTAAGGCTGATCCAGGTTTTTAATTTGTGTCTTTAATAAGTCAAGTATTAATTCTTAAGAAAATATTGATAATAAAAAGCCTTGGCTGTTGGTAGCAGTTATAAAACTTATTTAAACAAAAAATACTTAGCAATTGATAATGTGCTCACAGAATGCTAACAGGAACTCATTTGATAAGATGTACCCTTTTTATGAAAAATTCCTTTTTCTTAGACCCTGAAACAGAGTATGTCTACTAGACATGCCTCACATACAGAAACCATTGGAATTTATTTTGACATTTGGGCGGTGCCTGTGGCTCAGCAAGTAGGGCGCCTGACCCATATGCCGAAGGTGGCGGGTTCAAACCCGGCTTCGGCTGAACTGCAAAACAAAAAACAAAAACAAAAAAAAATGTATTTTGACATTATAAAGACCAAATGCATGACTCAGATCAGTGATGGCATACCTCAAATGACAAATATTAGTGAAATGGTGCCTTTGTATCACTGTGAGGTCAGAAGTCACACCTTCAAGTGCTGGGCAATCTTTAGTGCAACTTGCTGATGTTTTTAAATACAGCACAACATTTAGTATGGATTTTTACATAATAAAAACACTACATGCACGTGCTTAACCTTTCATGCATCTGATCCCTCTTATTCACAGTTTCCCTGCTCACAAAACTTACTTTTAACTCCAAAGCCAGTATTTGCGGTGCTTCTGTGGTCATTCATGGATATTGCATAAAGTGGTGAAAAAATTGAGTTGCCCAGTGGGGGCACATTCTCAGCTGAGGTTAAAGCTGGCAAAACTCTGCCTTCTTATTTCAGTTTTCATGGTGTAAACCACTGTCCTTTCATGATCTACGTAGGGACATGTTTTTTACATTTTTGTGTTTTTTTTTTTTCTTGATGATCTCACTGTTTAGAATGGCCCCAAGTTTAGTGCTAATGTGCCGTCTGGTGTTCCTAAAAGCAAAAAGGCTGTGATGTGGCTTCTGGAAAACATATGAGTTAGACAAGCTTCTTTCAGGCTGAGTTATAGTGCTGTTGTCCCTGAGTTCAATGTTAATGAATCAGACGTATATTTACGTATGTATTCTGTTTAAAGAAAGTATGTATTACGTATGTGTTGTTAAGAACATATTATATGATAGTATAACATATAATGTTGTATATAATATATAATAAATTTATATTCTGTTTATATATACATTTCTTTAAATTTATACATTTAAAGCAAACATAAAACAAGATAATATTTTTTTTTGTTTGTTTTGTTTTTGGCCGGGGCCGGGTTTGAACCTGCCACCTCCGGCATATGGCGCCCTACTTCTTTGAGCCACAGGTGCCACCCAACAAGATAATATTTTGACTGGCTGATGAAGATGTTGTGACTAGAGGTTTGCGGGAAACTAATGCTGTATTTCCCTTAAGGGCAGTGGTTCAATATATTTCAATTTAGCATTGCAGTGACTTTATAGAACCTAACCACTGAAAATAATGAGAATCAACTGTATGATGAACTATTTTAAAGAAAAAGTATCATTAATTTTTATTCTTTTAAGGGAAAACCAGTATTTGAGTTGCAACTCATTAGTTCAGAACCCATCAGAGCAGAATAATATATCAAAAACTCTTCTGTCAGAATAGACACTAATTTGTTTTAATTGTCAACACACTTAAAAGCTTTTTGAAGTTAGAACGCAGAAGTGCACATTTCACTAAGGAGAGCATTTTTTTTTCTCCTCAGTAAATGCATTTGGCTTTGAGATCATCATATCTATGACTAATGGCTAATATCCCAGAAGGTCAGAAAGGCTTGACCTGAAGAAATAGATATTGTGTGTGGTAACACCAACACTATATTAGTTCTTAATCTTTAGGTTTAATTATTAATTATTGCTATAATCAATCTAGCAATCAATAATACATTTCTCTCTTTTGTGGTAGTTTAAGAGGAACAACTCAGACTAGAGATACTCTTAGAGACAGAAGGATGTGGTTTACTTTTGTTTTTATCAGTACATTTTATTTCTTTTTCCATATCAGAATGACCCCCCAGCATCACTACTCCCTGTTTTTATACAACAGATTCCAAAGATGGTCTTTAAAAATAGGGTTTGTATTTTGCTCCTGTAAATTCACATTGTTTAATGCATGAATTATAAGAAAAATTTTGTTATGAGGTCCTTCTCCATATTAAGTTTATATTTGAACAGTTAATGAGAAAGCGTATTGAAATGTGGCATAGTATAACTTCTTACCTAGAGGCAGTAGAATGTTGTGGTTAAGATCATGGAATTTGTTTTTTGAAAAAGGCCAGTTGTTTTGTCTGCCATTGAAGTGAGTCTGGGAAAGTTACTAAATTTTTCTCCATCTTACTCTCATCTCTAAAATTGGGGCAGTAATTGTACTTACCTCATGGAATTGTTGTCAGGATTTAAATGAGATAATGTGAGTATTTAGAACAGTGGCTGGATCAGTTATTATTTCAATTTTAAAAGAATATAGATGTTATACTATAGTCAGTTTGATGTTTCAAATGATGTCAGTGTCCAAAACAGACTTAAATTGTGATGATTAAAAAAATGTTTACCTTGCAAAGATATTTAAATCTGCCCATTGTCATGAGACAGTGGTTTCCCATTAGCTTTGTTTTAGATGGTTTCTAAATTTACTGCTGTATTGTGAAATCTTATTATGAAAGCCTGGGCGATGGATGTGGAGTTTTGTTTATAATTAATATCTTATAGAACATAATGTTTTTAACTGATGAGTTTTTAAACAAACAAAAAAAGGGATCTTCAACACTTTCCATCACCTTCTCAGTGATACCTGTCCTGGCAGTGCTGTCCAGCACTGTGATCCCCATTCCCAACCTGGCATATCAGACTTCTTTGTTCTTCTTAACGTTTACCCGCAGCACTGATCACCATCTGTTACACTATATAGTATATTTATTCTCTCTGATGTCCATTCCCTAATGCTAGAATATATATTCCAGGGGACAAGGAGTTGTTGGTCTGTCTGTTTTATTCCTTGCTCTATTGCCCGTGCCTAGAACACTGCCTGTTACATACTAATTGCTTGGAAAATACTGGTTGGATGGAGAAAGGAATAGTTTTAGTTTTGAGAAATTCTCTTATGTATTTTAGCTGTTGTGGTAATGTTCATCTTTCTTTTTGATATCAGTTTGGTAAGAGTAATTAAATTTTAGACCTATGTCTTTCCCAATATACTTCCAAGATTTTATATAGCAGGGTATGCAGCATATTCATACATATTTTTTTTTCTTTTTTTTGAGACAGAGCCTCAAGCTGTCACCCTGGACAGAGTGCTGTGGCATCACAGCTCACAGCAACCTCTACTTCCTGGGCTCAAGCGAGTCTCCTGCCTCCGCCTCCCAAGTAGCTGGGACTACAGGTGCCCGCCACAACGCCCGGCCATTTTTTGGTTGCAGCCGTCATTGTTGTTTGGCGGGCCCGGG